>CAEGAE010047077.1:0-85881 GCA_903067095.1 Girardinus metallicus
CTCCGGCTTCCTCCCACAGTCCAAAAACATGACTGTCAGGTTGATTGGCCTCTCCAAATTGTCTCTAGGTGTGAGTGTGTGAGTGCATGGTTGTGTGTCTCTGTGTTGCCCTGCGACAGACTGGTGACCTGTCCAGGGTGTACCCCGCCTCTCACCCGGAACGTAGCTGGAGATAGGCACCGGCAACCCTCCCGACCCCATTAAGGGACGAAGGGTGAACAGAAAATGGATGGATGGATGGATGATGAATAAATAAACAACAATAATGAGAAACAACATGATATTGTTGGAAATGGCAGGTGAAGTACATGTGGATGAGCTGTGCAGACAATCAGCTGCAATTGTGCAACAAAGTAAAAACTGGAATGTACAACACAATGTGCTTCATGGTAGTGGTGAACCGTTCAGGGCTTTTTCATATAGTACGGCATAGCCTCGTTGAGGAGCCTCAAACTATGAGATTATCAGGCCCTTCTGAGTCTCTGGGTGTTCACTGTCTGACTTCTATTATCTAAACACACAGATACTAGGTTGAAAGGTACCTGTGATCATTTTGATGGCTGTACTTGGCAGCTCCTGTTGTTGATATCCTGCAGTGAAGGGAGATTTGATCTAATGTAGTGCTCGCCTGCTTTGATCATGCTCCACAGGTCTTAACAGTCCTCCACAGCACTGTAACCTTCCCAGTGATGGACAAAGTATTGCGAGCATCAGCCCTGTAGAAGGTTTTGAGGACCTTAAGACATCCTTACCCTGAGGTGAGAAAGGTACAGTCCTGCCTTTATGACCTGGGCATGTATTTGGGTGGAACAAGTGAGATCATCTCTAAACTAAAACCTCACGGAACTTGGTGTTGCTCAACGTTTCCACCAAATGTGTCTCTGACAGAGAGAAGAAGAAGAAGAAGGCTACCATTTCCTGCCGTAGTCAACGATCGTCTCTTTGGTGTTGTCGATGTTCAGCTGAAGGTGGTTACCTTGGCGCCATCTTGTCAGGACTTCTATCTCTTCTCTTCATTTTTGAAGCTAGTACTACTGTGTTGTGGGTATCTTACTTTATGGACTCTGAACTTTCCAAATCTGCTGATTTGCTGACTTATATTGTCTTCTATCCAACCACACTGTCTTTCTGTACTTTGCTTTGTTCATAGATCATAGGACATTTTAAATTTTCAAGACTATAGATGATGATGGTGCCATCATGGTCACATCAAGATACCAAAACATGCATAGAACTGGAAATACAAATATATTCTGTATAGAATAGAATAGAATAGAATAGAATAGAATAGAATAGAATAGAATAGATTTATTCTTTATTTTGCCTCAGCGGGAAAATTTGGGTGTGACTGCAGCAAGTAACTCTTAAATTGAAACATCCAACATCAAACTTTGGTAAGCAAAATACAAAAAATAACTATGAAACTGTACAGTAAGAACAACATGAGAAAAATAATACTGGATAACTATTTACAATAGCAAACAGTAAGACTATTTACAAAAAATGTGAAAACATCCCGCTGATGCGCAAATAACACCTCATGAGTTTGATTTTGTTAGGAGCAATGGTACCTATGAAGTCTAACAGCTGCTGGGAGGAAGAATAACGTTCCTTTGTGCGCTTAGGATGCAGCAGTCTGTCACTGAAGGAGCTCTCCAGTTCATGAACACAGTGGGAGACAGTATCTATCGGTGATGTTATTTTAGCTGGAGTACCTCTGTCTCCCACTACCTGCGGTGGGTTGAGGGGGCATCCTAGGACAGAGCTGGCCTTCCTGATGAGCTTATTTGACCACTTCCTCTCTGCTGCAGATAAGCTGCTGCTCCAACATACTAGACCACAGAAGATTGCTGGTGCCACCACGCAGACTCCAAAAGAAAAAAAAGAGAGAGATTTGAATCTTTTAAGACCAGTCAGGAGCTTTTGCAACAAGAAAGGCTTCGCTCCTTTCTGCTTGCATGATGCAGTGTCGCCGTTTGTTTGCAATTTTATTACAAGCAAAAACAGAAGTGAAAACCATAAGTTAGCAGACTTGCTACCTCATAAATTGTCAGTGAGAGGTGTTTAGCATATTTGCCAGTACACGATGAGAGAATGTAATTTAGTAATCCCCACACAGTTGTATTAGCTCAGTTTTCTTTGTGGGTACGAGCATGGAGCCTCTGTGCTGCAGGAATGCTGTGGTTAAAAGCTCCATCTGATCTATACCATATGGAAGCTTCAATTACTGTGGCCTAACACAGGGGACTTACAGCCTGCAGTCACATGACCGCTAAAGGCCAATCGTGTGCACTTGTGCCGCACGCACTCCTGCTGCTGTTTATTCTCAGTGTTAGAAGTGTGCTGCAAGGGAACGATGTCCTGTGTTGTAATCTCTTTCATGGCAAAGAACGAGAGAAGTCAGGCAGTGTGTTTTTCATGCATGACTGTGTGAAAGTGTTGGACAAAGAATGAGTTCTAATGCTTGTCAGAGTCAGATCCAGCTGCACAATTGCTGAGGAAGATCAGAAAAGGCGCTCGCGTTACTCCACTTTTACGGTTTCCACATTGGCTGCTTGTGCATTGTGCACTGGTGTTTCAGCTGCTTAAAGACATTCAAACTGAGATCTTAGTCTCACATATTTATGGGATAAGTTATTCATCTAACCACACCTCTGCAGTCTTCTTTTGGTAATATTCAATATCTAAGCATAACCTCACACTGTCTTTATTACGGAGAAATAAAGACAGTGAATCAAGCAGGAATCAAACCTGGAACAGCCGAGTCTCTGTGTGGTGCACTTGCTCTATACTGAGCCACCTGATGCCCCCCAAGGATGTGCTGAAAGCAAACTTAATAACATTACTTTTCTCTGTGCTTTTTTAATGACCTTTAGGAATTGTATCCTTAATTCTACTTTATGTATATTAAGACAATCATCTGACTTTATTTTGATTTTAAATCACTTCTCAACTGATTTAGCTTTTTGGTGGTGATCAATGAACTCTAATAGCACACACATTGCTCACACACAAAGTCCTGTTATGTGAATTAAATAGATTTCAGTTTATTTTTCTTTACATTTTTCTTTGCTATTGTAGATTATTTTATTTTTATATTCCCCATTTTTTATCTTAGATTTAGCACTTTTATTTTGTCTTTTAATTTTATCATGGTTTATTTATTTATCTATTCATTTAGTCTTGATTAACTCTTCATTTATGTTTTCCTGTTTGTGTCTTTTTCATTTATTTATTCATTATCTCCCACTTGTTGGCTCACCATCACTGTAAGCCAACAAAAAGCACCGCCTCATTCTGTGTAGCACTGAGACATCTTATGCCTTTGCACCATTCTCTAATTAGATAGACAGAAAGCAACTGCCAATCGGTAAATATGGTCCCAATTAAAGGAAAATGGATAGTATAGCTGTAGTGGTGTATTTGGGAGCCGTTCCTGCTTTCATTAGGACTGCTTTCTTGGCTGTGTGCTGCCGTGCAGATGTTCGATTTGAATCCACTGCTCCTCTGCCAGATGTTCTGCAGTCAGGATGTGGAGCAGAGCAGCACTGAGGCAGAGCTCTGCTTGGAGCTGTGCTCTGCAGGTGTCCTCCCTGGTGCATCTGAGAGTTTGGCTCTATACACTGCAGCACGTCTTCAGAAAGTCCCGTCTCCCCAGCTCTCTCTTTCTGTGCGTCTCGTTTCCTCACCTTCCTCCTCTCCCACCGGAAAGACGTGGACACAAAGGAAATCAATTAGGCCTGTTTTCCCTCCGCAGAAGCCACGCCATAGCTTTGATTGTGCTTTTTACATTTCCCTCACGAGGGGGGGGGGATGCTGTGTGGAAACAGACAGACTCTACGGGGTGGCAATAACAAAGAGACTATTGTTGGAGCACTTTCTCCAGCACACCTTGGTGCAATTAGGTGTATCCTTAATTAACTGAAGAAGAAATGTAATTATTTTTATTAATGTGCAATGTGTGACACATCTCTTGAGAGGCAGAGAGGTGACTCCTGATCGCACAGTTACTCTCCATGGTTAGTGAAGGCTTTTTGGTGGTACCAAAGTTCTGTGGATATGAAGAAACTTACAATTAGATGACATCACTTGTGCTAATAACACAACTAACTGCAGAGGTCTTGAATCTAATATCATTTTTTTTTTTCATTTAGTACAAGACGTCCCTATTGTCCCAGACCGATATTTGACCTCAACAACGAGTCGTCATGCTGTCAGCGCTTTGTTTTTGAAGCAGATAACTCTGAGGAATAAAAATTAAAGAGTGTAATTATATTAATCCGTCGGCAGAGGGAGATGTTGTCTCTGTTTTAGCGACAATAATCTGCAGTTAAGACAAAGAAATCTGGATCTATGCATCTACGGTCAATATGGTGCTACTCGTAATATGCAGACGGTGTATCTATTTTTTTTTAAAAGTACAAAAAAAATAGTAATTTTGTCTTATTTTGTTGCTCAAAATCCCAGATAAACTAATAGTATTGGGTTGCACTGACTTCAGTCCTCCAGCAGGGGTCATCATTCAACGAGATTTTGGCGTTGTCCTCAATTGCTTTTTAATGTATTCTTCTCTAGAAGAGAAAGCGTGAGAAATTGCGCATTTATTTCGCATTATGAAATACAGCTGTCTAGAACTGCCGGTTTTAAACATAGTACAATCAAATAATTTCACGAAAAAATTAATTTTTTTTTCTCATTGAAATTTGAACATATTTTGCTTCTAAATGGCTTCTCAGTCTGCCATCTGGCCCATGGCTTTGAGAGAGGCACAGACGCACAAAAACCTTGGCTCTAATTCAAAGGGATTAGCCATACTTTACTTCTGGGTTATTGATACTGTGACCTTCGCAAAATGAAAGAGAGGTCACAATGAGAGAAAGATGAAAGAAATATCAGAAACGGACAGCAGACGCTAGAATATGTGGCACTCAGAAAGATGCCCTTTGTTCCTCCAATAGGCCCCACCTCGCCGGGGAATCCTGTCAGTAAGTTTCAGCTTTCAACCAAAATACCAAACGAGAGCCTTGCATTTTCTTTTCTCTTTTTCCATTTGAAGAGCAGCTGGGGAATGACCAAGTGGTCCTTCCTTTTTTAGAGAGACACTTGCAGTTGGTGAGAAGTCTGGAAAGCACTCACACAGACGTTGGCAGGGATGAGAAATGGAACACGCCATGAAGTGGATTTTAGTCTAGAGTAGACCAGATAGAAATAGAAATTTAGATAATCCTTCTTATGTGGAAGAAAGACATACATGCTGAGATAAAATATCAAGTCCAGTGCTAAAATTTCTATGAGCGGTTAAGGGGGGATCTAGAAGTGCAGCTAAGATGTTGTTACGGTGACTGATGATGTCTGTGGGCTGAGATCTCATCATGGGAGCTCCTATCAGAAGCTGACATGCGAAAGAAAAGATGGATTAGGGAATTACCAACAAACTTTCTTTCAAACAAGTACAACTTTGCATTCATGCTCTTTGAAGCACGTCTTCAGAAAGACTATGAATACATATAATCTGAATTTTTCAAAAGAGCAAAGCATGTCAAAAAACTCTTTCAGAGTTTTTAGTTTGCTAAATGTTTTTTTGTGTAGAAGCATTTAGGCAGTAAACCCTAAAAGAAAAACAAACAAAAAAAACTTGCCAACAGAAGCAGGTAGTAGTCTAATGTCTTTTCCCTGCTAAATGATCCTCCTGCTGACTGACGCCTGATGAGGGAAGCTTAAACAACACATCCAGCACCAGTATTGCTGAGCACCGAAGGGTTTCTGCACAAACGCATTACAGCATTTATTGATCAGTCAACATGCTGCCACGCATTCAGAAAAACCTTGATTATGAAGACATTTAGGGAATTACATCCTGTAAAACCATTTGTACTTAGAAGAACCTAAGAGTTGTACAAAAATGAACTTTATCTACTACCCATCTAGCTTAATATGCTACTGAATTTTTTGCATTTAGACTTTAACTCCCATGTGACTCTCTTGAAAATGAAAGGGAGCACCATAAGAGGGAGGATCAAAACCTCCAAAACCTTCTGCCAGCTGCCTCCACCACACCCCGCTCCCCACAGGAGCCCTGGCTGGGCTTCTCAGGATCTGTGCCCCGCCTCAACGTGCCACATGTCCCTCCAGAAACGTATCACCATACACTTATAACAGGCATCGATATTAAAGTGACATTTTCAAACACCGTGCTAAACATACGCCTGGGGGATGTGGAGAAAGTGTTTTAAAAGAAGCCTGAACCGACTTAGAAAGATGTTTGCCAAGTAAAACAACACGCCTGCGTCACTTAAAAAGGCTTTCGGTGGAACCAAATCCACCCCACACCCACACCGGGTGGGCGTGTGGAAATATAGCTCTTCCAAACTATAGGCAAAAAGCACAGAGACACTTTGCTTTTCTGCTGTTAAAAATGCTGTGAGACTTTACTAACAGAAAGTATTTTGTCTGAAAAAGCAAAATCAGCAGTGAGTGTGTACGCAAGGTGAAAGATCTAGGTCAGAGAGCTCACTGAAGATATTACATAAACTGAGGCTGGAGGTGATGTCAACCAATTTTATCAGTTCCAGCACATCATAAACTTGGATTTAAGTGCAAATGTTTAACCACCTAACCATAGCTATTAGCCAAAATTTAGATGGGAGCTAAATATGCAGTGCAAAGATAAAAACGTGCTTTTGTCCAATTCCCTACCACATTGTGCCTTCAACTTAGCAACACATTAAGTTAGTTCATTTCTATTACACAATGCTTGAAAGTTCCCACCTTATTTCCTTCTCTTTTTTTCTAATTAGAGAACAAATAAGTTGCATTTCCTCATGAAGTTAAAGTATATATATTTATAGAAGACAAAGTTAAATTTTCTAATGTTATCATGTAGCATGTTGCACCTGTAACAAGTGGTGAATTCACAAATATTGAATTAGGGGAGCAGAAATGGAAAAAAAAAAATAAATAAAAACATTAAAAACTGTGACAAAATGTGAGAAAAAAAATTTAAACATTTTTAACGGTTTTATTACACCAGTTCTAATTTTAATCATAATGTCCATATTTCAGATTAATCATCTCTGGTGGGATTTATACATCTGGTGGGAGTAATACATAAAAAAAAAAAAAAATTGCAAATAAATCCCAGGATCTTATATAATGGCACTTGGTCAAGAAAAAACTCTGTGATCAAGTAAAGAGACTGCCATGTGGGATTACAGGATTAGATTAGATCACTTCTTGGAGCATTATGACTGGAACTGGTTCATAGAGGCGAATTATTTACTTCCTGTGAACCACATTTTATTGTAGTTCTAGAATAAGACAGCCAAAAATCGCACCCTATTTTAATACTTGGAGAAATAATAAAAATAAAACAGTCCCATCCTGCAGATAAAGAGCCTCCTTATTAAGGTCAATTTGACCCTTCTGTATCCACAATAATATTTTATCATCTGCTGAGAATACCCAGCAATTTTTCCCTACCATTTCTTTAGTAGTGATAAACACCAACTTCTGTTTCTTAAAAAAAAAAAAAAAACGTCTCTTAGATTGCTTTTTTGTGAGAACATTTCAATAATTAATTCAAACTCCCTTTTTTTTTTCTGTCTTACAGAGAGCCATGCACGTGTTCGCCCAGCTGATCACGTGTTACCCGTGCAAGCATTCTGTGCTTATGGTTAAAGAAAACCCACGGCCGTGTGGTGTCCTTTAAATGCTCATGTTTGTGCATTTCAAATGGAGGCCTCAGAACTCAGTTGTGCGACCTGTGCTTTTCTTGATCTGGTGTCTGTTTGCTGCAGCCGGTTCTGGGTCCAGCTGCATTGCAGGGCTCCTCTGCGCTTGGTGGATTACTGCTGCATTTGCATCTCTTGAGTCTGGCCTTTTTGTGAGCGTTGCTGGGAGTGAGGTGCTGAAAGGAAAAGGACGGACATATAGTAGGAGAAGCAGGATATTCACCAGTTGTGGGCCAAAGTTGGCACCTGTTTGACCTTGGGGGGAGGGACGTGGCTTGTGTAGCACGTTTGGAATTGAGTCTTGTTGAAGACAGGTGTCCTGCTGGAATTTGAAAACATCCCGCCACCCCTCTGTTCCTTCCTGTGTTACATCTCTGCAGCTGGTCATCCTGATGAGGATAAAAGGGCAGAACAGCAAGAGAATTTGTCTCCTACCGAAAGTATGCTGCAGTATAAGATTTCAGGCACTTTCTCTTCTGCAAAGTAATGTTTAGATCAATGTCTAAACATCAAAATTAATTTCAAATATTTTGAAATTAAGTTTGAAGTCAGTACCTGGGGATGCGGGTATAAAAAAAAATCCCAATAACTTTCCTGATAACACACAGACACACAGCCTGGAGAGAACCCATACATGCATGGGGAGAACAAATAAACTACATGCACAAAGATTTTCTACTGGACCTTTGACCTTTGTCAGATATAGATCATTGAACTGCAAGTTGAGAGTCCCTGGACTAAACGGAAGGCACTTTTTCTTCTCTGATGTCCTCAAGTTGGGAATTTCACTCCGGGTGTTACAGGACTTTTTCTGTACTCTCAATTGTTCATCCATAAACAAAATAATAACAAGTCAAATTCTATTAAATTAAACATTAAATAAGTGTTAAATAAGGTTTTCCTCATACATTTGAAGTTGTTCGGGAAGTTGTTTTAATTTTCACATATTGCATTTAAACCTTACTATTACTACTAATGCCGTACTACGCCTGTTCCACCCTTCCTGTTTATCTGTGTTTGTCCCTGCTGGATAGCTGATCTGCAGACAACCAGAGCGCACCAAGTGCCACAAACACTTTCAAAGAGAGACTACTGGCCTCAATATGTCCAATCGATCTTCCTGGCATCAGCCACTACTCAAGAGCCTTAAATCAGGCTGCCTCGTTCAGGTTGTCCTGATGTATTAAGATCATGTTCCTAGATGTATTTTCCAGGGAAGATTTTCTTCTTCACCCGAATATTCGTTTAATTCAGGGCCACACAAAAAATGTGCTCTGTGATTTTCTGTCTTACAGGAGACCAGCCAGCCAAAGGTTTTAGATTCATGCAGTAGTACACCGGATATCCTTGATTGAGGTCTGAAGCTGAACTGGCAACAAACCTGCAACCACAGCAAACACAGCTGAAGGCAAACAGTAATGAACTCTGCGAAACCTCAAGATTATCCCCTCAAGCTGTCCGGCGTACAGTTTGGCTGCCCTTAATAACCCCTTCAGTCTCCGATTGACCGTTAACTCTGAGGTCTTGTGAAAAAAAAAGTGCACTCAGAGATAAAGAGGAAGCAGTTGCAGATATTTTTGCTGACGGGTCTACAGATGTGGGAATTATCAGCTCGGCTGTTCGCAGACCTGCTCTCTGTCACGAGGCAGACAGACCAGACAGCACTAATGTGTGAAACTGATTATTTCAGTCACTCTCAAGAGGCCCACTGGAAAGACATAGACTGTCTGCTGGGAGAACTGGTTGTCTCCTGTCAGGTCTTTAATAAGACGTAAGTGAATGTAGCAGTCACATGGACCGCTGGATTGCGAGAAATTCAGAGCCTGATTTCCAACTCCACCCGCCTCTCTCAGAAAACCCAATTTGTGTAGAAACAGTAAAGCCTTGGAAGAAGGAAAGCTGATCCACCAGAGCCACGTTTCAGCGTCTTGTCTTACCTACAAATTCCTACAGGTCACTCTTTCTGAAAGAGAGCATTGTGATTCAACCGAATGCTGCCTACTCCTCTTGTGGAAGAGAGGGAAAAGGAAGTGGGGGTAAATATGCTCCATTGGACAGGCCTAAAGATTTCCCGCCTGGCTTTGCCAGGCTGTGACAAAGACGTGATGCATTCAAGTACTGCTAGACGGGTTAGATAATTATTGAAAGGATTCTAAAACCATTGAAAAATTAAACCGATTATCCATGTAACTCTGTTATTATTGTTTTACTTTTATTTTACACCAATTTTTAAAATCTTGTAGCAGCACACCAAACATCACTGGATGACTTCTGTAAAAAATAATATTAATAAAAAAAGGGTAACATTTTCACTATCACAACAACCCAGGTAATCTTAGAATAATGGAGAGGCTACAAACACTGGACATTCACTTTGCTCAGGAAGGCTAGGCTAATCACAACCGTACAAAGTTTTGTAACTCATTGCATTGTTTTGATGCAATAAAATGTGAATAAACATAGGTCTATGTGACATTACTTTTCATTGTGTAGAAGACAAATTCACTTAATGAACATATTAGGCTTATCATTGCTATAGGTTTTTGCTGGTCATAAACAGCACCACAGCTTTGCAGGTGTATCCAGCAGCATAAGCTAATATATCAACAACTATAGATTGTCATTTCATTTTAATTTCATCGTCTGAATGAATTGATAACAAAAATTTGCATTCAAGTAAGATCAGCACTTCAACATATTTTTACTCAAGTTTTTACTCTTGATTAAGAAATTACTCAAGAGCAAAAAAAGCATTTGGTAAAAAGGCTATGTATTGAGAAGTTTATTATAATATCATAATATTACGAAATTACGTAATCAGACAGACAAAAACATAGAGTTATGTGCTAATTCTGGTGTTTATAGACTAAAATGAAGAAAAGAATGCAAATAGATAACACAGTTACAAAGTAACACAATGAGAAGAAACGCTTCTCAATTATTTTTTTAAATATAAAACTAGTGAAATTCATACTTACAGAAGGTAATATATGTCAGAACAGGGTAAAATACTTTTAAATGATAATATGTTTACTGTATATTCAGTTGACCTATAGTTATTTCCTCCTCTATGACCAGCTACAAAGTTTGCTTATAACCTAAGTTGGCTCTGCTGTATGAATATTTAGCCCAGTTTCCAAAAATACAGTTAGCATGATGCAGAGTAAACCTTATCAATATTTAAAAGGTGGCAAAAATGACAGGTTGAAGAAAAATGTATGTCTCATAGTTTTGTTAAAAATAAAGGAAACAATAGAAATAAAAAAATAATGAACTGGTTGGTTTGAATATTCTGATCTGTACATCTCTACTGTATGAAACAGTTGCTCTAACTGGGAATGCTTTAGGCTACATCTCAATACCTGCTTCACACAGGAAGATTATTCAGCCTGAATTACAGTAAGTGAAGGACGAGAAGAAAGTTGTCAGACGCAGCTAAAATATTCACAAAAAATATTTGAAAATTTTGACGGAGGGGGTTTTGTTGCCCAGTAGGAATATTTCCGACAGTCCCTGAAGTAGTCAGGGCGGGATTTTTGTTGGAAGTAGGCGGGGATATGCAAATGAGGCATAGATGCTCTGGCTGCTGTGGACGGCGGGACACTTGCTGTTTTGGGAGAAGCGGAGCACGAGGAGAGGAGAAATCCCGGGTGGAAAAACAAAACTAGTAGATTCATATTTCCTACAGCTACAAAATGGCCTCAAAGTGCCCCAAGTGCGACAAGACGGTGTATTTCGGTGAGTAATGCACGTAGAGTGGAGTTTTGTGTGCTTAAATTACGTTTGAGCAATAACTGTCCCTAATTTAAATGTAAACATTTTTAAACCGTAAACATTTGGGTCAATTCGTTTTATGCAGTGTTGTTTTTAGATGTTGTCGATTGTTTAATGTAACAGTTGTGTTTGTGCTATAAAGATACATTATAAGTAAGATTGCTTTTTTAAAATAAAGTTTAGAATGTGAGCAAATCTTCCACACAATGCAGCTACATATTTGGTCAAATTTGTCTGCTGTTGGGGCTATGATAAATTATCACTGTACTGGCGGGAAATATTTAAACCTTTCCTAGTTTTCCCCTAAGGATTCCTCACAGAAGTCCTCAACATTCCTTTCACTGAGCCAATTTTAGGGGTCATAGTCCCTGGAAAGGTAAATGATTCACTTGAACAAACTTTGTGGAACCCAAAAGCTGTAGATTTGAAGGGATTAATGAACAAAAAGAAAGTAAACAAACAAATTTTTCATTGAATGATCCCTCTTTAAGTCGTCAAGTGACAAATCAGTGTGGAAATTTGTGATGTTTGTGCCGTCTGCTGCAGATCAGATGAAGGATTTGTCCCGCTCTGAGTCCGATCTGTGCCATTTTTAATTTGTTGTGTTTGGTAAAGCTCCAAGCTCGGCGGTTGGCTCTGGAGAATAGCTGTCAGAGACCTATTGCCAAGAGAGCCATATGCTAAGAGTGTCCACTCACACAAGATGGTAGCAACATCACGCTGCGTCAGTGGGATGGAAACCTGGAAATGTACATCTTTTCCATCCTTGTAAACAAAACTGAGAAATCAAAACACCCACATGACGAGAGTTCTGACTCATACTTCCATACAGCGAGGATGATTACTACTTATATGCTCTGTTTTATGAAAAGATGCTTACAGTTTGAGATGTGCCTCGATTATAGGAGCTCAGATCCTCAACATAAACAGTAATTTACATCCTCTGCTCTTCATGTGCATCCTCCTCTGTTGATTCTTTTTTTTAAATTTAAGCTTGTGCTGTTGATTTTTATTTTTTTTTATAATCCACTGTTTGTGTTGGAAAAAACACAGAAAGCACAGCTCTATGCAATTCACAGCGCTCATCAGTGGGGGTCAAAAGCAATTATGTGAGTGGATGGAAGGACTGTTACGTAACAGAAGCGGCCCACAGCACACATCACAGCTGCTCCTCATCCTCTGGGTCCCGGGAGTCACTGGCATGGAATAATATCCCTACAAATAAGATTTATTTACAGATTTCAAACATATGAGTATTCACTTATCTGCGTAGCCTTAATTCTCTGCAGCGTGTGAGTCACCGCTTCCCATTGGTGTGTCTTTATGTAACGCACTTTGGTCCGGGTCAGTTATTTTTGTGTGAGGTGTGTCTTGCTGGATGGAGCAAGTGATGAAGATGATGAAGGGATCATGGAGGAGTGCAGAGAGGCGTTAATGACAATATTAACGTTTCAATCATTTTAGAGCACGGCTGTGAAATGCGTAAGGAGGAATGGGAGAGGTCAGGGTGGGAGTAACATTTGTCCTGCAGCAATAACAGCGTGCCTAATGACTGTCAGATCCTGTAAAATAAGTTCAGCAGCGCTACCTGCACACTCTCACACACACGCACACACACACACACACGCACATGCACACATACTCCTTACAATTACATTGTCCCTGAAAGAGGTGAGGAATTCTGAGGAGGGGTGAATTAATAAGCCTGCAGGAATGTAGATAAAGCAGACATGAGTGGGTGTGATGATCAATCCTTCTGTCCATTTTGTTTCCCTTATGAGATTGTGGTGCTTTGAAGATAAAAAGTCTAGGAAGATATAGAAGACTTCTCCCCAGGGATGCTCTCCAGCTGAGTTTTAAGTGGCCGGAAAACCTCCAGAGGGAGATGTTTTGATCAGAGCCCTGAGCTATCTCAGAGGACTCCTTTTGCCCTGGAGGACTGGTGACTTTACTTGGATGTCCTTAGCTTACCTCCGACCTTCTTCTTTCCAGTTCTTCTGGACTCGATCCATCTCTTATTAACATCGGAGAAGGTTGAACGGTTCTAAGAAATGTAGATCCTCACTATTTGGCTCTGCTCTTTCATTAACTGACTCCTTTCTATGTGGAGGGGCAGTGGCTCGACTTTGAGATAATCGAGATATTCACCTTATCTCTAAAGGTGAGTCCAGCCAACCAATGAAGGAAGCTAATCTCCGTCATTTATATGCAAGGTGTGTTTGTTTGGTCATGAACAATATGTCATGTTGGGGTTTAGCGAGACCAGTGTTTTTTAGCTCTTTCGAACAGAGTTTTCTACGTTTGAGTCCTTTCAATGTGGAAGAGCAGCAGCTCTTGACGGAACACCCCTGGCTAATGGAGAAAGCTGTCAGACTTGAGGTCATTATCTGAATCCCACATAGATCATAACTCCTTTCAATGTGAAGGATTGAGGGCTTTACCTAGACCTCCTCCTGAATGGTTGAGTTCCTGACAATATCTAAGGATAAGTCCAATCTGCCTATGAAAAAACTGTAACCCAGCTGTCTTCATCCATTCCACTATCATTCGTGGTTGATGGCAAGGAACTTGAACTCTTCCACAGAGGCTGATCTCCTTGTCCATCTTTTTCTTTTTCTTCAGAACTTTAGGTTTACTCTCACAGCTCCTTAATATCTAGTTTTGAACCGCTTTCATGCTGAAGGCCATTGGCTGAGAATGCCTTCAGAACCACATCGTCTGCAAAAAGCAAATATGATGCACTGAAGTTCCCAAACAAAGGCTCTCTTCTCTCCACGACCACGCCTTTCATTTTTTCAAATGTTCTCAAAAGTGTGTCACTGGTGGAGAAAATTGTCTATTTCCTGTCTTGTTTAGCTCTCCTTTTTCTTCATGCGTTGGCGTTTTGGGATGTGTTTTAAAAAGCAGCTACTTGCTCACCCTGTAAAAAACCCACCTGGCCCTCCATCTGGTTCCCTCAATATGGGAGTTAAGCAACAGTAGATTCATTATTTAACTCCAAATATTTTTTTCTTCATCTTTTCTAAATAGAAATGCTTTTTCAAAGGGCAGTGGTGAGCCGCGGCTGGGATGGAAATTCCTCTGGTTTTCCGTTGAAGCTTTATTGGGCACTGACGTTTTAGCTTAATTGCAACTTAAGGGGAAAATGTTACCTCTACTTCTGGAGTTTCTGCCACTTAAAATGCTGATTTGCTTTCAGGGACCCCAAAAGAAAAACGGCAGGAATAAAAAAAAAAAAAAAAGGAAATCCCTCGTCAGAGTTGGTATTGAAAGAATGCGAACATCTCAGGGGATTGTATGGGTATGGTTGGTTGAATTCCACATGTCCACATTGTGGCCTCGCATCTGGAAGGGGACAAAAATGCTTGTAATAATACACCGGGGGGACTCTATAGCCAGGCTCAGTGGGAATTCAGGCCATGTGATGGAGTCCCAGCCTGAATTCAGCTGATCTGTATCGTTTGTACGACAAACAGGGGCAATGCATCTTTGTGCCGCTAACTGAATAAACGAGGACTTAATGGGAACTAATGGAGCTCCTGTGTGAGCTTCTTCTTTCTTTCTTTTATCCACCGACTCCTCTCAGTCTCTTGGTGGCGGCCCAGGACCTGTAATTCCTCCTTCACTTTCCTTTCCGCTGTAACTGCATGGAATGGGGGAAGCAGGGTGAGATGGTTTTGCCTTTCTTTAAGCGGAGACTCCCTGAATGCTTCATGCATTCTAATGAGAGGCAACATCTCTATTCATACAGGGCTCTTTCTGTCTCTGCGCACGGGTCTCCTTCCAGAGAGCCCGAGTACCTTCATCCCCTCGGTCTAGTTAGACCGAGGGGACAAAAGGCCAGCGGTCCGTTTCCCACACACCTCTTCCCTTTTATTCCCACTTTTATCCCACACAATATGCCTTATTTATCCCACCCCGCTTTTCTGTCAATGCTAGAGCACCCTGTTTTCCACTTGGCTGCCCAGCAGGCTGGATGAATGTGCCTTGTCGGTTATGTAACATCTTTTCTTGAGGTTTTTTCCTCCTGCTTTTTTGGAATTGCATAACCCACCAGCTCCTGTGCGGCAGTCAACGAGGGTCCTCTTTCTCTGCCTTTATGAGGCACAAAAATGATCCTCTAATGGAGATGACATTAAGCTTGGTGCTGACGGCTCATCTTTTACCACTTCTTTGCACACAGGTACAGCCATTGCTATGGTTTGACTTGTTATGCAACAGCATAGAGGAGCACAGTCGGTTGTTCATCCTAATGCACACGGTATTCTCCCTGTTCTGAAGTGGAATGAAATGTGAGGTTGGCACAAATATTGGTACGTCGACTATTACAGAATGGCACTTTATCTTAAATTGTAAAATTTCTCAAGGTTAGAACATACACAGAGAACGGCATTTCTTTTGTTGGAGTGTTGGCTACTGAAAAGCCCGATCTTGTTTTTAATGCACACATATGCCTGTCACAATCACAAGAGGTATCATGAAGAGAAACAGCTTACCAAAGTAAAATCTGTTGCACAAATGACTTGGGGGAAACGATATCTGCAAACATCTGTGTTTGTAATCAGCTAGAAGGAGTTGGAAAAGAAGTGAAATCACATATCAGATTAGCATTATTATCCGGGTCTCCTGCATGAGGTGCTTGATAAGATGGTGGGTCGTGTTTGTTTTTTTTGGTTATTGACGACTGTAAAGAGAAATAGCTGGAGTCCGTTTTACAGATATGAAAACAAAGCATCCAATCGATCCGATGGAAAGATCAATTTGGGAGCAAACCACATTCCCAAATTGATGCCTTTTGAGGTCTTCCAGATTTTAATTTGTGTAAATGGTGCGTGCACTTGGTTTGGACATGATCCAGATGATGAAAATTGTATGCATCTCATACAATATTTTTAGTGTTCTAAATATAGAACCTGATTTAATTGTACTAAAAGTGGAGACAGAAATTTCCACTGAGTTAGAACTTCACCTGTTAGACTCTGGAGCGTCTTCTCTTCACCATCCTGCCACACAGACATGCAGTCCATACAGTTAGGCCTCAAGGCTCACTTAAAACCATCTGCACTTTTCTCATGCGATGTCTTCTCTTTAGGGACTCCTTATCAAATTAAAGCAATCTGGTGCACAATGCATAGTCATAGAAACGACTCCGCTTCCTGTTTGAGAAGCACTAGATCTTTCTGAGCGGCACGCAGGTTGGACACTGTGTCCCTTTTTTCTTGGAGAAGAGATTCGGTGCAGGGAAAGCAGCTTTGGGGGGGAACAAGTCAAAGAGAGAGATGGACGGTCGAGTGACTGCTTTGCCCGCGGGTCTGCTGGTCGGCGCAGGCAGGATGCACATTAACTGCAGTCCATTTACATCAGCCAGCGGGATTCCCAAGGTCGGCCTCACTTGTACACAAAGGGAGGGGCGACGGGGTGTGAGCCCAGAGAGGAAACCTCACCTCGTCTGAGGCAATGGACGACCTCCAGAGCTGGTTTTGCTATGAGGTTGCATCAGCCACAGGGAGTGAGCTGGATCCAAAACGATGTTTTTAGTAGCTGTGAAGCAAAAGAGCAACCACCCTGAACAGTCACTGTGAGCCGCTCAGGGAGCTACGAGCGTGTACCGACCATAAATAAATCAATTCTGTTGGTTAACGCTGCCATCAGGGTCAGCCCGATGTTACTTTCACCAGATTTAGCAACATCCCAAAACTGCTGCCACACTAAAAATAAAACTGAGGGGGATTTACAGGATAAATATCCCAGAATTCTTTTTTAAAGTTAATCTAATCTAATAGCATCTTCCTAAATTATATTAAGCTACACTGTCTCTATTGTTTTTGTTAAATGTAATTGTTTTGAACTGGTGTTCTTGTTGGCGCTTTACTCTTCAATCTCCATCTGCTAGATCTTTTAAAATATATTAAAAAAGAAAATTATGACTTTGTGCATACTTTTCTGTGAGTTAATGGACGTTTTCTCCTCCTAAGATAAATAACAATAGGAAATTGTGATCATGATATTATCTTAAACAGATCTTAAACACAGGGTAAGGTTACGAAAATGACCTACTCAGATCTCCTCACTGTCCTCTGCAGGGCCCTCTTTTCTGCTGGAGTTCTACACTGAGATCCAGCTCTCAACCGCAGCTCAGTACAACAATGTGAGGATGTTGGTAGAAGGTGGTGTTTGTTCCAATGTCCTTAGTGAAACCTCAGACATTGAGTTTTATAGAGAATATTGGAATACCATAGGCAAGAAATGTAGTTTTCCAAGTAGTATTTGGTTTTGTAGTTCCAACCTTGAGTTTATCTGTATATTTTGTTTGAAAGGCTGCATTTCCCTTCTGGCCATTAGATATACAATATTCATTTGAAAGTTTTTATGAAGTTAAGATAAACTTCCTTTGGTCTCTCAGTGTTGGTAAAGCCCCCGCCCCCAATCACAAGGAAACCATTAAGAAGGAGCAGAATATGTTGCTAAATCCTGTTAATCTGCATCAAGTGTGGCCAAAGCTACTTTTTTATAGGGTTCCTACAAAATGCTCCCTTTCCTTTTCATGTCCATCCTTCCTTTCTTCCTTCGTCATGTATTTTTTGCTGCTGTCCTTTCTTTTTCCCTTTTCACTTTGTGTCTTTCCATCTTTTGTTAGGAAATAAGGAAAGACAGGAATATCCTCATTTCAGGTCGTTCATTATGTCCTACTTCTTTTCTTCCTTACGATGTTATTTATCCATTTCTCTCTTTACTTCTATCTTTCTTTCTTATACTTTCCTTTCCTCTTGGTATCCACCATTGTCTTTTTTGTTTCTCTGTTTTGCTCTCCTTTCCTTGTGTCCTTCCTTCTTTCCTTGTGCTTTTCCTTCTGTTTAGTCCTTGCTTACTTCCGTTCTTCCTCCCTTTCTTGTGTCCTTCCTTGTGTTTCTTGCCTTCCTTTTCTTCCTTTTGGTTTTTATAGGCTTTGTATCCAAAATCTGTTTAGCATTTGCCATACATTTGTTGTTGTTGTTTTTTCATTTTTATACGTTTTAAAATGTGTATAAAGAATGGAGAACTCTGGGAATTTGAGTCTGGAAAATGATCCTACTGTAAAATAAGAAGGAACCCTGTATTTAAAAAAAAATCTGACTTAGTCGGTGTGTCCGTAGTTCTTATGTTTTTTGTTATTTTTGAGCCTTGTCATCTTAGTAATTAATCTAAGAATGTTCACCCTTGAATGCACTGTACAACTTTATATCAAGTTTGTATCTCGAATGTTTTGTAATGAGTAGACAATAAAAAAAAAAACATGTGCTAAATTCATAGCATATTTATCTTTTGAGAACTTTCCTTTGGTGCATGAATGCCCATTGTCTTTATGTGAAGGAAAAGGTCAGAAGTGCTTGAGGCTGTTTTTCCTCCAGAGAGCGGAACAAGGATGCAGACAGGAAAACACAGGGTGCTTAGTTTTTCCCTTTGGTTAGTTGTTGTTTCTCCCAGGACACAAGCTGAGTGGCCTCCAGTCTGTTCCTCAGGTGCGTGGAGCCACGGTTATCACGCTGAAATCACAAACACCCGTGTGGACACAGCTGTTTCTAGTTGGACGAAGAGGGTAA
Source organism: Girardinus metallicus (assembly GCA_903067095.1). Lineage (NCBI taxonomy): Eukaryota > Metazoa > Chordata > Actinopteri > Cyprinodontiformes > Poeciliidae > Girardinus > Girardinus metallicus. The sequence goes on from CAEGAE010047077.1 coordinate 19,085, forward strand.
AGAAGAAGATGAAGGGACGGCTGTGTGGTTGGGCTTATTGCAGAAAAGGGTCCAAGTTAGCTCAAGCTGCGACAGAACAGCACAAAACGCAGGGTGAAGCATTAGGTGAATCATTATAAGTTTGTCACACCAGAACCATCATGGCTGACTGTAGCTTGTTATGACTATCTGATGAATCCAAATGATGACCAGATTTTTCTCTTATAGAAACCAGCTCCTGATCAGAAAGCCCTGTTGTCCTCTTCCCTGTCAAGCAAATTACATTTCCGCCTGTTACATCCTGATCGAATTATTGAGTGATAAGTAAACACACATATTAGATTTCCAAACCCAGACCTACCGAAGGAGCTTCCTGTCGTTTTTTTTTTTTAAATGCTGTGAATTCGGCTGTGTAAATTTTGCTTGGCGCTCTGTTCTCGTTGATCGCTCGTGAGAAAAACGGGGACAATCCCCCCCCAAGCCCCAACAAAGCGAGTCCACCGGCAGCTTCTGCGCAGCTGCTCTGTCACTGCTGACAATCAGGGAAAGGTAATTAAGTCATTGGGAGAAATGCGTCTTAATGTTTCCCCTCAGAAGGCTGCTCGTTAGAGCTCCGTTTCCTAATGCTCTGTCCAATTATGCTCTGTTTGTGGACCATTTTTTTGCAGGTCTGTTCCCAAGCTGCTGCCTTTATGGAAATCCCAGTCTGAGGGACGTCTAGACTTAAAGTGCATCTCACAACCAAAGCGAACGGGGAGAATTAAATTAGAACCTCCAGGAGGCTTTTTGTGACGTAAACAGCATGGATGCTCGAACGATCTCAAACCCAATCACTAGTAATTCATGCTCGCTAATGCTAAATCTATTTGATGCTGAATGGACCTTTTTATTCTCCTTAGTTAAAATCATTTGACTACAGTTTACCAAAAATAACCTTTTGTGAAATTATATTGTGTAGAGCTTAAAGTGACATGCAGATGCTTTCTTTTGTTTTCTTGTGAAGAACGCTGCCTTGTTTGCATTTCGTTACAGATCAAGCTAGTTTTTCTTATACAGTAGAAGTTTTTTCTACTCTTGGGGTTAGGTTTAATGTTTTTAATGTATTTTGTATTGCTCTGTTTTTGGGTATACATATTTAACGGTTCCATCAACCTCCATGTGTTTTATTAGGATTTTATGTGATGGAACCCCACAAAGTCATGGCTAATCATAGTTTTCAAAATGCTAAAAATAAAATTAAAAAACGTGTGGCTTGCCTTTCCATTCTCCCTTAGATCTGAACTTTGACTAGGCCATTCTACCACACAAATATGTTTTGATTTTGTACTTCTGACTATATTTAGAGACCAGTCAGTTGGAAATTCAACCTTTGACCACTCTTAAATCTTTTGCATCATCTAACAGGTCACTCCCCGTTTCCCCATTAACTCTGAGCAGCTTCCTTGTCTCTCCTGGAAAAGAAACATCCCACAGCATCATTCCGCTGCCATCGTGTATCACCATGTGAAGGGTCTGCTTTGAATGTCACTATAACTTTATCCCTTATCTCTCTGGGTCTGGATTCATTTATTTAGAGGTATCAGAGTAAAAAAGGCTAAACACTGTCAAAAAATGACCAAATCTTAACAAGTATTTTTGTCCAGTTTCTAGTGCGAATCTTACAAATAAATTTTCAGCAAGATATAGCAGGGTTTTTTTTTGTCAATAATGCTTTTTAATGACAAAAACGTACTAGTTCCTCAGACAGATTGTTTCACTTATAGCAAGATATTTTTCCCTTAAGTGAAATAAAATGCCTGTGGAACTTGTACTTTTTGGTTTGATCAATATCTTTTTAATCAATTTTAGGTTTGTCTTATTTCTAGTGTATTTGATATTATTTGTATATTAGTATTAGTATATTAGATATTTGCACTAGAAACTAGACCAGAAATACTTAGTAAGATCTTGTGTTTTTGCAGTGAATGCAAATGCCACTTTCTTTTTTTTTTATTTTAATTTGTATAAATAAACTAATATCAATCTCCTTACAATTTCAATTTATACAATACTTTGGTTTTGGTCTCACATAAAATCCTTCTACAAAGAGTTTGTGCTTGTAACATGACATGATGAGGACAAGTTGAAGGGGTGTGAATACATTTGCACGACGCTGTAATAGTTGCATTGGGAAGTGAGAGTCGGAAGCAGCTTGTCCCTGTGATTAAAACCACACTGACAATGCAACCAGAAACTCCCGAAGAGCTCAAATGAAGAAATTAAGTTAAAGAGCTTTCAGAGGTGCAGGTATCCATCGACCTCTGGCATCGACCTCTGTCCAGCTCAGCGTTACTGCAGGGACCATGCTCTGTTCGTCAGAATTTAAAGTCAGCGCTGACATTCTCGTTTTTGAAGGCACCGGCTCTCGATTACATAAACACGAACACTCTGTCAAATCCAAAGAGTCTCTTAACGCCTCGGCAGCAATCGCATCTCACATGAAACCCTTTCCACAAATGAAGGCCTTTACATGCTTGCACCCCAAATTATGGGCTATTTAAATATCTTTAGTTAGTCCTCCGTATTTAATCTGTCCAGCTGCAAAATCCGAGCAGAACATCCAATAGGAGAGATGTTTGTCATTTGCAGGGAAATAGGACAATAAAGAGACGCCCAGTTCACTGAAAATGATCTATTTCCCCATGGCTCTGTCAGCGTAGGTCAGTTAAGATGTATGAGAACCTTTCAGTCGGGATTTTTTTTCCTTTGTTTACATCAACATGCACAGGAATCCCCCCTATTTTTTGTGGGCTTTGGATAGAGAGCAGACAGGATCTGGCACGTCCTCTTCAATGTTGACATTGCCAACATGAGTTTCTGTTACTCCCCGTTTGCGCCGGATTCTGTTTGTTTTAAACCAGTGGGGGCTTTTACCCTCATGTAGGCGGGAGGATGCGCTGCAGCATTTTCATTTGCATCGTTTGTTCCCACGTGTTCACTATTTTAGGATACTGTGATTGTTTATTGTTATGTAACGCATTTTGTTTCTTGGTGCATTAGTCTGGACTGAATAAAGGATGACGAGGGCAAATAGTGACTCAGTTTATCTAGGCCAGCCCCCCTACCGTCCCTTTTCTTGCACTTAATACGCCAGAGGAGCTCACCCTTCTTGTTAGATTAACGTCTTTTTCAAAGTGGGAGCTGTTAAACAGTGGACAGAGAACAAGCAGCAGTTCCCCTGAAGTGTGTTTCCATTCATCCTCTGACTTTTAAGTCTCTGTGTCCGTTTTTGTGAATGAGTCATTGACAGATAGATTTCCCAGAGGACACGCAGGCAGTTTTCCAGTACTCCATTTCTGCGCCATTCTGTCAACATTTGAAAGGTCACATGGTGACCTCAGACATGAAAGGAAATGATGCAAATCTGCTTTGAAAAGAATCTGAACACATCCTGTTTTTACTTTTTCGAGCTGAAGTTGTAGCGAAAAGGGAACTAGTTACTGGGTTGCACAGATGTTATGGGATGTTAATTTTCTTATCCAAAATTGCTAATGTGCTAGTGTACAAAGAAAAATATCTGTCGGTAACGGTGGTGAATGACAATTTTACCAAAATATTAAAAAAGAAAATTTATGCATCTCTCAGATGAACTGAGAAATTTCCTTAAAGATTCTGATAAGCATTGTTGCTGAGGATTTGTTAAAATATGGTGACAGTGAGTGGAAGCAGCTAAAAGTCTCACTTTATTGCACATAATCAGTCTGTTTCTTCTACAGTTGTGTTTTTGCATAACAAGATGTAAAAGCTACAGAGAATTCTTACCTAAGAAACTTTATGCTCACAAACAACACCTGCAGTCACCTCATGTTATTTCATGAACTGTGTTTTGGTTTTTCTCTTAGTCATATGTGTTTGTTTCTTCCCTTGGGCCCCCAATTTCAGCTGTTTCATGATCCTGGGGTGAACAGCGTTTCAAAAGCACACCTGGTGCTCACCTCTGTTTTGTGTGTAGACGACCTGTTCTCACTCCATCTTTTTCGGTTTTAGGTTGTGGATAATATTTCACATATTCCTGCTGGACAGGTATTTTTTATTGCCAAGAATCCGATCTGTTTTCTCTTAAAGATGACCGTAAAAATCTAAATATGGTGGTGTGTTTCCATTTACTAGAGTTGTGGCGCCGAGTTGTGCCAGAAAAGTGTGGTTTGACATTATTTATCTGCTTCAAAAAACTGTCAAAAGGCAGATTCTTTTCTTCAGCTTGAAATATATTTTCTCTCTGGTTTAAGAAATAAAAATTATTCATGCTGCAATTTATTGTGTAAATTGCAGCATAAATTGCTGGACTTAAGAAGTTGTCTACGCTTGGTCTTTTTCCAAGACCCCACTTGTGAGTTTTTCCCCAGCTCTTGTGATCCATTTGTTGTAATTGACAGAGTTAGCAGAGTGCAACTGGAGAAAGAACTGAGTAATCTCATCTCTCGAATCAATCCTGAGGGAATTTTTTCCACTAGATAATTTAATGTGATCCCTTTGTAATTTATATGAAATCAAATTTAACTTGATTACCCAAAGAGGGAAGCTGATTTAATCAGGTTTACAAAGAAGTCATTGAGAGTCGGTCAAAGTAGACAGAGTCTAGCTATAAACCTGACAATTTTCTACAATCAAGAAGTGTTACGTGCGGCTATTTGGGGATTTTTTGCATTTTTAATAGAAGAACTTAGATTTTTTTTTTTTTTTTAGATAAATGTTTTAGTGAAGTCATGTGGCAACTGATCTAATGCCCAGACACAGTTTTCATAAGTTTATTCATTACAGAAATAACTTTTTTTTTGTTTTTTTAGAGAATGACAGCTTTCAACTCTAACATATTTTTTGTGTTAGAAATGCACCAGACAATATTCAGAGTGTAATATTTTTCAGCTTACTTTGTTCTGAATAATGACTATTTGATTGGGAACTCAAAATTACAATCTTTTTCCAAGCAGCGAGCATACCCTTAATAAATAATACCAGATTGCATTAACCACAAAACTCTGCAGTGTGGACGTTATTACCGAGGGAGGAAGACTCAAAGTTAGCTATTTGGGTATCAGTGAAATGTTTCAAACGTAGTGCAGAGCGAGTGCAGAGATGTAAATAGAAAACCGTCTGCTACAGAAAATGCTAGATTTGGAAATGCAGGCAGTGTCTTGTAAACCTCAGAGTTCTGCTAGTATAACATCCTTGATGTGACTTCCTGTTGAAGTAATTTCAATATGTCAGGTTTGTAATAATTATGGGCTGTTTTAAATAAGCAAAATCCTTTTTTAGTCTCGTACAAACACAGTGTGACGTCCCCTCTGCTCCTGATCCACATAACTGACAGCTCAAATCAAGAAAGTTTGAAAGAAATTCTTTCAACGTCATTTAAATATTCTTTTTTAAAGAAACGGCCCTGAAGTTTGTGTAGGCAGGTCGAGGTTGTAAAAAGAAATCAAGATCTAAAATCAAACACAAATCTGATTTGTGCATCTATGCTATTTATATCTTTTCTTTTCATCATCCAAAAAAATTTACATTCCCACTAAGGTTCTTCTTTCTTTTCATCTTTCGCTTGCAGATAGTATTTAAAAAAAAAACAAAAAAAAACTTTCCTATATAAATATATATATGAAAGATTATATATACACTATAACATAGAGCTATGGTGCAGTGTGGAGGAACAAGAGGAATGCCTTAATGTCTGCATATAAGCTGGCTGGGTGCACAAATGTTTGTGTGTTTTATGAGCTGGGGCATGTAGGAAACGGGCCGAAGTATCCGGCTATTTTTGCTGTTCCTTGATAAGAGAAGGTGTTTCCTCCGCTGCCAGGACGACTCCTTGGGTCCCATTGTTTGGAGGCAGTGGTGATTTGTTGTTTTAAAGTGTACATTTTGGGTTCCTCGCCTGTCTGGACGGACGACGGCAGAAGAAGTGGACTAAAATGAGGTTGGGGGTGGGGGGTCGTGTGCATCAGGGTGGGGGAAGGGACTGTGTGTGTTTTCTTTTTTTTTTTTGATGTTGTCATTTTTTTAAAATAGATTATTCAAAGAATCTGGGTTAGATGTGGATCCCCCCTCGGCCCTCCCGCTGTTTCAACTGGACTGGCTCTAACGCCGCTGTCAGTTAACCCGGCTGTGACATCATCAGTGTATCCTGTGTTGTACACAGGCATCCCCACTGTTCCCGCCTCCAAGAAAACAATCCCTCTGTTGGCGTGATGACAGCATCCCCATCGAGGCCAGAGACAACACAAAACAAACCAATCATTATTGTAGATAGTGAAGCAATGGTGGACGTCATTCCTCCCTGCAGTGACTGATTGAAGGGCGCTCTGTGATACAAACATGCACAATTGATAGAGGGGCCAAGGGGGAGGGCGGGATTATTCACAGTAATCTGCGCAAATGTTGCTTGAGGTGAATGTTTGCATTGATCCCACTTCCCTTCTGTCTTTTGTCTTTGATTTGCAGCTGAGAAGGTGTCATCGCTTGGGAAAGACTGGCACAAACTGTGCCTCAAATGTGACCGCTGCAACAAGCTTCTGAACGCAGGAGGCCACGCAGAGGTCAGTGGGATCAAACTGTGAAAGAACTCAGAGAAAAAAAAAAATACAACTTGTGTGTGGAATCACGTGGCTGCATTTGAAGCTGTTCCATTCCTGAATGTATATATTTTTTTGTCTCCATGAAAAGATAAAATAGTTTCAATTGCTGTATAGACATTATGTCGGAGAAAGGAGCTGTTTTTGCTTTATGAGCTCATTTGTTTCAACCATTATTCATTAATATATATTTTTATTTTTTTAATTAACCTTTATTTTACCAGGAAAATGCCAATGAGATTACAAATCCTTTTTGCAAGAGAATCCTAGTCTGACTTCTTGAAGTCAAGTCAGCCTTTTATTTTTTTTTTATATTATTATACTTTTAAAATGATTTTTGACCAAAGTGCTGCACAAAGTAGAACAACAACACACAGTTAACTTCACCAAAATATAAACTACGATAACACATGACAATATGACCAGATAAAAGAATGATTAAAGTCAAAATTAAAAAAAATAAAATAACAATGGAAAACCTCAACTATAACTAAAAGCTAGAGAACAGTAGTTTTTTTTAAGACTTTCTTGAAATCTGTAGCTCTGATGTGCAAACTCAGGTTTTATAGTATGTTTGATTCAACCCTCAAAAAAGCCTAGAACCTTCATTTTCAATGAATGTGCTAGGCTTCCGATTTGATCCAGTGCAATACAGTCCATTAAAAAGAGACCATTGAAATCATGACAAAGACACTTTCCATTAAAAAGATTAGTAAATAATTCAAAACTGAGACAGTAAAACCAGTGATGTCATCAATGGAAAAAGAACTTCAGGATATTTTAGATGTGAGGTGCACCACTGAAACATTCTTCACAGCTTCCTCATGAACATCCTCAAAAGTTCATACACTGATTTACTTAAATGTTCAAGATGTAGCAGATGTTACTAGCCGGCTGCAGCTACCTAGCTTGTTCCAGTCAGCCAGGTGCTGACAAAACATCTGTAAAATGTTTCTCCTGTTTCACACGTTTCTGTGGCCCTGAACCTTGTAGTAAGCTTTGAGTTATTTGATTACTTTTTTGGGAAGACGTCGGTGTTTCAGAAAGTTTCTTTTGTCCGAGGCTGACCAGTTTATTCTGTCTTCTGTTTTCACCAGTGTCAAAAAAATCCACCAGTATTACCGTAAACAAGACGACATGGCACAGTAGTCACAGGTCTGCAGCCTTTAGGACTTTAGTATTCCTGCAGTCCATTCATTGCTATTGTAACGTCTAAGAGCCAGAATCGATTGTTACATCTGCTTAAATATGTGGAACACCTTTCTTAGGTAGATTTGCTTTTATTGAGCTCACCTGACAAACTAATCAATCCAGGTCTCTGAAATTAATTATAGTGATTCAAAGAGCCCTGAGACACAATACCATCAATAAATTTAATAGCACAACAAAAAATTTTATCTTTATGACACTTAAATCGAATTTGCATAATAATTTGGAACACGGTGTAGTCTCCTTTAAAAGGTTCTGTGACGTGTCGGAGTGTTATTTTTCCTTCTCTGGGTCATGGTATGTCACAGTCCTTGTGCATCTGTCACCTGATATATTTGTGTCTGCTTTCCGCTTTCCAGGCCTGTTTTGTGTGTCTCGTAGTGTCTGTCGATATGTTGGGTCCTCATGGGAAGTTTTACCCCCTTTAGCCCTGCAGGATGAGTCATTTTCAGATCCTCCTTCTCTGGCCTGCATACTCAGACTGCAGTATCACATCTCAGTCAGGTTCCCCTGATGCTGCACTGCACTGCTCACTGTCCTCTTGTCTTTTGAGGATTCTCTCGTCTCATCCTCTTTGATTTACACGTTCATGACCCGGGCAACTATGTTGTTTTTTTTTATTTTTTTAAACACTCTTCTTGATCTCCCGCTTTTTTTTTTGTTTCCTTTTGGTCAAAGAGGATGTGATCTCAACCTCTTTGGACACAAAAGCAATTTCCTCCCGCAGACCCCCAAGGATGCTTGTCTGCTGTTTAATCTCTGCCTGATTACAGTACTGTAGTCGCACACAATCTCTCTCCGAGGCCCTCGCTCGCTCTTCCCGCCATCCTTCGCTCCGTGGAGGGCATCCAAGTCCCTCCCCCTGCCACGACTCTTACTTTAACAGAAAAACAAATCTCTGCCCCATCGTCGTCATGGAAACTCAAGGCCGGGTGACGTTTCTTCTGGAAAGAAATGTTTAAAGGGATTGTCCGGGAGTGCTGTTTGTTATCCTCTCAGGCCCGGTATGTGGAAGGTTATGAACCCCAGAAGGACGAGGACTGCTGCTTTAAAAGGAGACGGAGGGACAGGATGCGGCCCAGAGCGACCTGACGTCTGTGGGCTAAACGAGGGCAGCAGCTTCCCTCCGAGGCGACCTCCAACATGCGACGTGACAGGTCTCCGTTGTTGACCCTGAAAGAGCATGGCTTTATTTGTTCCAGCACATTCAAAGACTCTTTTTTTTTTTTTTTTTTTTAACGCAACACTGCTGGGACATCAAAACCATCTGGACTCAGTTAACATCTATAAATCCCAATCTTCACCAATTAGCGCGTGTGCTGGTTTAAAATGTTTGATTTAATCTTTAGCAGCTTAAAATCCAGTCAAAGTGAGACACTCTTTTGTTCAGATGTGTTCATTTTCTTGCAAATGGAATTAAAGCTACCAGTTGTTTTCAACTACAGTGACTTAAAGGCCTGCTTCTCATCTGCATTTGCAAGCTTTCGGCACTTTGCTGATGAGCACTGGCTCTTTTAGCTGCTTTAGGGTCAGCTGCATCACTTAAGGGGTCGGCAGTCATCACATGAGCCTAATGGGCATTAATGATGCTTTGAAGCTGCCTGTACGGGTCACACACATGATGGCGTTACACTCATGAACTGCTCATAAAAATGTCAGAATGATTAGGGACAGTCGAAATCAGTTTCTCCAACCCCAAAAACCTACAATAAGCAATGTTTTTTAATGTTATTTATTTATATATTTTTTGCCGTTTCCAATGTACAGGGTGAAACCTTGAATTTCGATTAGGTGTTTGAGGTTTGGAAAGTGCTTGATTTCTGTATAAAACCCTTGAAAGTGCCTGATATTCAAACTGCACAGTTTAATATTAAAGTGTAATCTAACGTTTGATTAAAAGCCTAAATTTACAAAGCGCCATTTACAGTTGAAACCACATTTTAAAGATAATAAATATCTCACTGTCTGAACAAATGTATTTCTCTTGTTTTAGGTCAGTTAAGGTTGGCTGCACTGAACTAATTTACTCATAAGGCACCTAAATAACCAATTATGTTCCACAGAAGGCATCTAATTAGTGAAATACAACGTCCACCCTAATGTGGAAAAAAATGGTTTTGGTAGCATCATGCTATGGCTAACTGTGCCTCAAATGTAAACTCTTTCTATCACACTGCTCTTATTCTCAGCCATCTAAAATGATTAAACTCAGACAATACAGGAAGGAAATATGGTCCTGTTCGTTTACATAACCTGCAGCGACGGGTCGTTCCTGAACTGCTGCTGACTCCAGGGTTCTTCAGGCTCAAACACAACGGAAATCCTAGAAAAAAAAAAAGAAATTTAACTTAATAAATAGGGGTCTTATTAAGTAATGACTCACCCTGAAATGGATGACAGGGAGTTTGTCCACAAAAAATAAAAAGTAAAGCGGCTAAACCCTCAGAGATGATTTGCCAGCTGAAAGGTGAGCAGTGGTTTAGAAATCAGAGCACAGAGTTGAAGCAAATCTTAAGTGTGTGTGTCAGTGTGGGAGGTTTAACTGCTGGGAAGAGAGTGGGCTTTACTTTCAGTGTCGAATCCATTTTTGAGTTCACTTTGCCTCGCGTCCGTACAGTCGGATCCTGAGAAAGACGTCGGAGTCGGAGTCCGACTCCGTACCTTTGCGAGTCTCATAAAAGCCGAACCCGAGGGCGAGAGGGAGAGTGTGGCGGCTTTAACAGCTGATCCTGTCACTGGTGATGCATTATTAAAGTCAGAGAGCGATCTTTTCTTTCTTCTTCGCTGTCCTCCAAGGAAAAAAAAAAAAAAGAGCTCAGGTGACCATGGCAAAGTGAACAGTGTCTGGTTTTCCACTCATCACCCTGCAGGTCTCGCCACCTGCTCAGTGATTTTTCTCATCTATGGGCATCGGAACCTGCACACAGACCGATGACCCTTCACCCCCGATCCTCTTCACCCACCACATGTTTCTCTGCGGTGGCTGACACATTCCCAGTGTGCATCGGATTCAAGACCTTTTATGTCACAATTTGGATTTCTTTTTTTTTCCTCCCCCTTTTTCCTTGGGAGTGGAAACACGATGTCTGTCACACATGTGCAGACACAAAGCTCCCATTGAAGTGTGTGTGCATGTGTGTGTGTGAATTCATCAACAGAGACCAGTTCCCTGGATACAGTAGCGCTCGTTATTTTGGGTTAAAGCACCCTGTGACAATGACTTCATCATTAGGTGGCAGAAGGATAAACAAAATGCTCCATTTTTGGACATGTTCCTCCACCGGCAAAGTTTAAGCTTTCCCGCTGTGTGTGAACGTTATGACTTCACACACACATCATGTCCAGCTTCCTTTCTGCGTCAGATGAGTGTGTTTTATGTACTCAAGTGAATCAGTTTGGGGGTTTTCTCCTGCTAACGATAATATGTTCTCTCTCCCTGCAGCACGATGGAAGGCCCTACTGCCACAAACCATGCTATGCTGCCCTCTTTGGGCCAAAAGGTGAACTGCATTCCCCTCTCACGCCGTTACATTATTAAAAACCCATTTGATTTATTTATGCAGGGTTTCTCTGCTGATTAGATGCATGTAACTCTCTATATTTAGCTCCTTACAGCTGTACGTGTTATACTAAAATATAATCTGGAACGTTTCAATGCAGATAGTTCATCAAATGACTATTATATCAACTAAATTTGTGTAATTCTACATCTTTTTCTATCTTCTTACTCTACACAAGGTGTTAACATTGGAGGAGCAGGTTCTTATGTGTACGATGCTCCAGCCAACAACACTGGTGGGGATTCAGCCTCTAAAATTGAAGAGAAGCGTGTGTACGCGCCAAAGGCGCCATCAAAAGGTATTTTAGATGCAGTGTTCATAAATGGTTTAAACTCTACGTGAGAAAATGATGTAACGTTCTCTTCGTTTGGGAGCTTGATATAAATGCTGCATCTAATGATTATTTGAGTAATCGATTAAGCCCTCGTTTTTTTTACGACGATTAAGCTGATTTTTTTAAAATCGGCACAGCCTGTAGATTTTTAACTTAACACTTTAATCAGTTTTTATGCAATATTGGAAATATATTAAAAGATGCAAATAAACAAAGAAGTCAGTTTCTTTTTTTAAATAAGAAAATAAACTTTTTATTGCCCAAAATGGAATGACACCAGGCCAATATTCATCATTTGTAGCAAAGATGCATCTGCAGCTAAAAGAAAACAAATTCTAGCAACGTGTCAATAGGTCTTGACCTTATGTATTGTATTAACATTAATACAGTATAGTGCTGATTTGTTGATTATTTATTGGATCAACTGGTTAGTTGGAAAAGGTGCGTAATAGAATTTTTTATACGTATATATAACTTGAACCAGTTGGAGCTAAAACTGCCATTTGAGGAGTTCTAGGTAGAACATGTTTACAAAAGTTTTTTTTTTTTGTCTTCAAAACAAAATGTACGTTTTTTTGGACAGCTTTGTCTTAATTACGGCTCTGCGTATATTGTTCTCTCAGCAAATGTCTTTTTTTAGTCTGTAGTTATTGATTAGCTGCACAGTGGCGCAGTTGGTAGAACTGTTGCCCCGGTTCGATTCCCGGCCCGGGGTCTTTCTGCATGGAGTTTGCATGTTCTCCCTGTGCATGCGTGGGTTCTCTCCGGGTACTCCGGCTTCCTCCCACAGTCCAAAGACATGACTGTCAGGTTAATTGGTCTCTCTAAATTCTCCCTAGGTGTGAGCGTGTGTGTGCATGGTTGTGTGTCCTGTCTGTCTCTGTGTTGCCCTGTGACAGACTGGTGACCTGTCCAGGGTCCGAAACATTAGCTGGAGATAGGCACCAGCAGCCCTCCTGACCCCACTAGGGACAAGGTGTTGGATGGATATTGGAGATCCTAGCTAGAGTTGTGAAAAACCCGTTCCCATCCGACAGTCTACTGCCATCGGTCTTGAGGTGACCAGGCATATTAGGTAATTTTACTGGATAAAAGAAAAAATAATCTTAACATTTTTTTGGTATTTAGACAGAGAAGATCAGCTTTTCTGTCAATTTCTTGACATGGTGCCGCTAACTGATGGGAAGCCAGATACAATCGCAGAGACCATAAGAGAGGTGATCGCAATCAAAGCGATCACCTCACGGATATTTGGTTTGGGGACAGATGGCGCCGCTGTGATGACAGGTAAGAACTAAAAACCAAGAATAATTTGAGTTATAGTTCTATTTGTCTCAAAGTACCTGTAATGTCTATTAAGGGTGCCAGAATGTTGTTGCTGAACAGCTGACAGACTCCTGGCCACAGCTAGTGTCTGTGCACTGCGCAGCATACCGCCTTGCTCTTGCATGCAGAGACGCTGCAGACAATGTTCCGTTCATGAAAACGTTCCGAGGGCGCCTTCAAGATCTGCACATTTGTTTTAGTAATGGTGCCAATCGCATAGCCGTACTGAAAGCAGCTTCTACAGTGTTCTACGAGTGGACGGCCTAAAAATAACTGTAAGCGGTCTTAATTTTTCCTTAATATTTCAGACGTCACTGTTTGCAAAAATGGGCTAAATTCCCTGTCTTGAATTTATCAATGTTTAAAAAATTATTTGTAGGATAATTTTCCACACAATTCTCTCTGAATCTCTCTCTCCTTTGCATATTAGGAGGTGAAGGACACAAGATGGCTGTCCCAAGACAGAGCTATCTCAACTCTTCAGAGAAATCTGGCAGCTGTAGTGGCAGCACTTGCTGAGAGGGCAGAGAAAAAGGACCCTGTAGCAAGGGTTTCCAAGGATCCATTTCCAGGCAGATGTTCTTCCCCACCTGACACGGCTTTCAAAGCTTTTCCAAAAAGAAGGAGTCAATTTTTTTTGGCTATCAAGAAACACGTAAGTTGATTTTTAAGGACTAACTTATTTGTTTATGGGAAATTATGGAAGGCAAATAAGACTTCTATCTTTAGTCTATTTATTTAATTAGGTGCCTGTTGCAATTGAGGCCATTCAACAAATCAAGGAGGCAGGAGATGTGCAACATCCAGGGTCATATCTCTGTTTTTTGGAAGAAAGAGTGAAATGCCTCAGCATACAGGCAGAGGAGGAGAGGAGAAGCCACAGGGGAGATTTTGGACTCGTTTTCGAACTCAGGTCTGTAATACTCAGTGTTTCCAATTACAGACTTAGAAAATATTATAGAATTATACGACTAACTTTTGTTTTATCTCTTAAAAATGCATCTTTTCACAAGGTAATGGAGCCATACTTGGACCATCTGATTGCGCATCTTGAGAGGAGATTCCCAGAGATGAACATCCTTGCTGCATTCAACATACTCAGCCCACAAGCAGTGGAGCAGGAAGAAGATGAGTTTCAAGAGAACTTGCAACTGCCTGTCAAAAAGTTTCCCACTTTGGATGAAGGGGCTGTACTTCAAGAATGGACCAGTTTCAAAGACCATCTTGGCAAAGGTATTTTTAAGGTAAATAGCAGAAGCAAAATGTCTAAGAAATTTATTTACAACATTCATTTTTTTATTATGCCCTTTTTCCTAAAAAAATAATTATTCCAAAAACATTTGTTTGTTTGTCTTAGGACAAGTCAAAGCTGGAGGTGATGCAGGAAATGGCCTCTGACTTTGATGAACTGAAGCTCCTCTGCCCAAATCTGTCACTACTCTCTGGCGTTGCATTGACAGTTCCAGTCTCAAGTGTGAACTGTGAAAGAGACTTTTCAGCTATGAAGAGGGTAAGTGTTTGATTTGTTTTTTTTTTTACTTTTCCACTAGCAGTTTCTGTAGCCATACATCTCATGTCAGTTCTGGTTTATTTTCAGACGGACCTCAGAAACAGGCTTCAGGGCAAAAGCCTCACAGCGTGTTTGCGAATCAGAATGAGTGGACCTAACGTGACTGACATGGACTTTACAAAACCCAGAAGGATGATGTGCAGCGATCCAACATGTTTCCTGTGCCACAAAAACTAAAAGATCAAAACTCAGTACAGCAGAGCATCTCTCTTATTTTTTTTGAGTTTTCTTTTGTTATTCAGTGGCTTTGATGTGAGACGTGTGTTGGTGCTTTGTTTGCACTTAATTTATGTTCATTTTATTTGTTTATAAGTATAGCTTTTAAAGTAGGATTCAACGTAAGTGCAAACAATTTGTATTTATTTTAATTGTATTTTTAGTGAACAGTTTCAAAAGTGTTCCTTTTTGTAAGACTGCAAATATTTGTGTAATGTCACATAATAAATAGTCATAGTTCAACTTTCTTGTAAACTTTTATAACTTTTTTAATGAATGGCGGTCGGCCAGCCTGGCGCCACCTTCCATCGGACTTAGCCTCTTTTCTGGGGGAAACCCTGTCACCGTTTTGATAACTTTTAATTGGCCATGCCTTATGAACAAACTAACCAAGTCTGAAGCCGATCAATCGAAATCCCTAGGACGAGTTCGATCAAATGCAACAACTATAAATGGCCAAAATTGGAACTTCAATCCAAAATCTCCGACTTCCTGTTTGACTTACACTATGACATTAATTGAATTCTCTGTGCGTCTTGGGGAGCTCTACAAGTGTACCAAATTAAATGTCTCTACGATGAAGTAAGGTCAATGCGGATGGTATTTTGAAAGTTGCCAGGTGGCGCTGTTGAGCCGTTTCTGTTGCGATTTTTGCGACGACCTTAAAATACGTAATTTTCACACAGACTTGACACGTCCGCCAACTTTGATGAGTTTTTGAATATGATAAAGCCCCCAAAAAGCCAATTCATTTGACGGAAGCACAATAAGAAGAAACAGTACGATTACAGTAGGCCTTTGCAGCGCTTAGCTGCTCGGGCCTAATTAATAGCAGTTTTTTTTGTCCTATCCAAACGTTTTGCATGACACTAACACATAAGGACAAGTTCCCAGGTATTTGATGTGCCGTGGTTGAGGGGTACAGTGCTACAGAAATGATGTTTGATGTGTTGTTTGGGGGAATTATGTGACACGCCATAGTGTGAAAATCAGAGAAGATTAACGTCTTTCAGCCTCTGCATGGAAATCAGCAAAAAGGTCACAAATGCAGCCTGACAACAGCTCCTAATCCATCGGGAGGAGTAATGATCATTTTCAGATAAATGCTGAACTCTTAACTACGGCGAGGTTCACCGGATTTCTCGGCGTTTGAAACTGATCGTGAAGCAATTTGTAGGAAAGCAAACAAAAGTAAACCTCTGGATACATGGCAGCCGGAGCCCATCCAAAAATGGTGACGGGAAACAGGAGTAATAATTTCTGTGTGTCATGTCGCAGCAAACGGATGCATTTCTCCGTGGACAAAAACAGGAACTGAGCCAACAGATGAGGATCAACAAAAAAAAAAAAAAAAAAGAGAAAGAAAAACTGACTGTTATTATTATTAAACTCTTGCCCCCTGAGAGAAGAGTGAAAACATGTCGTTCTCTTGAGAAAATCACTCGTTGCTCTACTTTGCTCTTTTAACAGAGGACTGCTCTGCTGCCCTGGTGTTTCCAACGCTGTGACTTTCTGCACCGACATCTTCTCGAGGCACACCAAAAAAAAAAAACACCCTTCCACAGCCTCTGCTGCCGGTCTCCTCGTCTGCTTTTGGTAACAAGTGCACAAATCTTATCTTATACATTTGTATGCGATTACCATTTTTCAATTTGAAGACACAATGACTGGGATTAGAGATGGGCAGATATCTAGAGGGACGAAGGAAACTGCGGACAACCGAGTGTATAACAAAATCCAGACTTGGAAGCAGTTGGTGCAAAAAGCAGAGTCCTTGGTGTGAAGTCGCACTGCCTTTTTTTTTTTTTTATTCTAATCCTCTTTACTTCTGTTCAGTCAATTCAACTACGTCTGTTGGCTTACAGCGAGTTGCGAAAGACAACTTTATGTGCTTTTTCTCATTTTGTAACGTTATTTTGTTGGCGTTTTATTTGACGGCCCATCACAGAGCAGCGGACACTTTGTAGAAACGCCTCTTCAAGAACCGCTGCAAGTTCTTTTGTGTATGTCTCTGCTGGCTTTTAACTTTCCAGCATAACTCGAGCTCAGATGGATTGGATGGAGACTTTGTGTATGAATTTAAATCTCCAAAACATGCCACATATTCTCAACTTGATTTAGGTCTGGAGATCAAATGGGTAATTCTACCTAATGAATATGATTTAAATCCTATTAGTACCATCTGACTGCACGCTAAGCATCGCTGTATAAAATTCTTACAGAATATCATCTGTTTTCTTTCTGTTGCTGCTCTCAGGAGTCATTTGGGAGGGCATGATTATATTTTAAATACAATCATTTCAGAGCTGGAGGCGTTAGAGGAGGTGTGTTCTGACAGCAATTAACTGCTGTGTTGATTCATTAAATACAAGACACTTGAGGTTTCAGAAAAGTGTTTACAGATTTATGTTAAAGTAGACCTAAAAGCTCTAGATAGTCAGACAGAAAAAAAAAGACAGAGAAAAAAGTGCCTTGCAGAAGAGAGTAGTTCACATAAACAGATACTGAACACATGTGGCTGTTTTATATAAGTTTTAGACATGTAAAAAAAAAAAATCAGAGTTACAGCCTATTTAATGAAAACATTATGTGTTATGCTAAAACCATAACTAGAACATTTCTGAAGAAATTTAAAAGGGGCCTACCAAAGCGTGTGTGTCAGGTGGAACCCAGCATTCTGACAGTATCAACAATGCTAAGGTGAACTAAAATGCAGCCAATAGCATGTGGAGAATCTATACTATTAATATTATCATGGACTTACTCTTAGTAAGTAAGAGTAAGTCCATGGATCAGGAGAGGAACTGCAGACCGGTCAGAACCTAAAGAACCAAACATCAATGTCTCTTCATCCCCCAATCATCTCCTGACGCCAAAACGGTACAGAGCATTTTGCCTTGATCGATTAAGTTTTTTTTTTTTTGTCCTTTTAGTAGACTATTACGGTTTGATTATTTGCTTAGCATATTGCGTTTGGATTAAACTTTATTATATAATAGCATCAGGCAAAATAATATAAATGGCCACTTAAAGAACAAATTGTACTAAGAGATTAACAGTAAATAAATACATAAATATTTCCTACATTTAAAAAGTTTGTTAGGGCTTTCTGTGCATTTTGTTTAGAAAATTATGAATTCAGTGTTAAATGTATTATTTCACTATTATTTTTTTTTATGTGATTTACCAGTTTGGACAACTTGACTTCCAGGGAAACACTGCTGTATTGAACCGATATGGGACGCCATATCGCGTCCCATATCGCGTCCCATATCGAAGGGACGCAATATGGGAACCTATGTATAGGTTCCCATATATAAAGGTTCTGTGTCTGGTGACCAAAAATGCACCAGACACAGACCTGCAGGGGCGGTTCTAGACGGGGGCCAACAGGGAACTGAAGAAATTATACTTAATGAATTTCTTTTGTTAATATTTAGTGGTAGATTTATTTAACCTTCACAATTTTACTTTATTAAAAATTATATTGTTGCACTTTTAGCTATTGTACTGAGATGGGATCACTCTTTCCATCTGCTAGATCAGGGGTCTGCAAACCTGTATTTCTGGAGAGACAAGTGGGTCTTTGGTTCAAATTATGAAATATTGCTTTTTTTTAATGATTATTTTTTAAGCGTCCCCATGAAAAAACATTGACTACACTGGCCCCTGTGGTAAATTTTGTCTAGTACCAGCCTCCAAACCTAACTCCTTATTTCTATAATTATTTTGGTAATATTCTTTAACCGGCAGACCAAAAGAAAAACAGTTCGGCCTTTTGGCTGAACTGTTAACGTGGGACTTTGCTGTAAACCTCTCCGTTTGTTTGGATTCTCCTTCATTGTGCTGGTGTTCATAGTGTCACACTCCATGCTGGATGTCGCTGTTGTTCAGACTCTTCATTGATGTGATAGACACAGAGGTATTGGTGTATCTTTGTTAATGTTTTTTTTTTTAAACCTCTGATCTTTATGCAGAATTGTTTACAGGGCCGGGGGGAAGTTTTGTCTTCATCTCGTGGCCATACGCTGTGGGTGTGGATATAGTCCACCTCTGCTGTGTTTGTACTGTAAGTCCTGTTGTATTTTCTATTCAGAATTTACCAGAATTTTCCAGTAACCTTTATATTTTTTGGCAATCTGAGGACACATTTTCAATATTAAATCAGATGTCCAATAGTCTGCTGGTATTAAATCAGGTGTTATGATCAATTTACTCATCACCTGTCGAGTCCCTCTAAATAGGGTTTTCCTAAAATGTAAATTTTTATATATATATATTAAAAAAACAGAATTTATATTTAGCGTGCAAAGGGCCAGTAAAATCCTTCCTTCCTAGTTTCGTCACAATTAGAGGGAAAATGAAGGTGTAGCTGCCTCCATCAAGGCGGGTGATGAACTGAGCCTTCAGAAATTAAAAATGAAGTGGGTTCAATGGGAGGCAGTGTGAGGTACAGAGATGATGTGCTAAACATAAAATCTCCGGTAACTGCAGATGCAGCACAGCTGGGTGCGAGATGCGCCGAGCGAACAGAGGTGATCAGCGTTGGCGCGGAGTTGTAAATTATTATATTAACCTTACTGTAAATACTTTAAAACAGCTAGAATAATGTTTTCCTTCCTGTGTTGTGAAGGCGACATGCGCAGAAGAGTGTCTGCTTTGAGTCAAGCAGAACTGATCTATCGTTTCCACAGCAACGATCAGAAGCAAGACCTTGCCCACAGTTTGTTTTATCTCAACGTTGCATCACGCAAGTATTTTTAGTGTTGTTAAGATTAATATCCAGTCACCGTGTCTCTCTTGAACAGTTTTGGTCTTGGATTTTCAGTCACTACAGGAATGAGAAAACTCTTTGACAGGTTCCTTCCTGAAAAGGAATTGGTCAACGCTAGCTCCCAGGATCAGAGTCTTTTGGGACGATTCTTCCAATGTTCCCAATGAAAAAACTAACCCTTCCCAGGCCGGGAAGTTTGGCGTGAGGAAAAGAAAGTAGACTATGAAATCACAGCCATTGCTTTCACAAAGAAGACATCACAAGACGGTACTCAAGCTGAAAAGAAAGACAGTGATATCACAGCTATCGATTTGACAAGGAACACGTCACAAGATACTACGGTTTCCAGTATCTTTGAATTGAAAAGTACCCTGGATGAGAACATCTGTGAAACCAAAGCTCAAAGAGAAAATTTTTATTTTTTTCAGTCTTCCCAAAGAAAAACCTGACCTGGACGGTGAAGTTTTGAAAATGACCCTGGATGGGAAGCCCGCGATGACAGCACAGTCTTTGAGAACAGATTCTCCACTGTTCCCAGTGACAAAACCGGGAAGTTATTATTTCTGAGGAGATGGACATTACAGCCTTCGCTGTAATTTCAACGATTACATACGTCGCTTTGGCAGAGAAAACATCTCTAGACGGTACGTTCTCCAGTCTCTTTGAATTGAAAACTCCCCGGATGGGGAAGTTCACTCAGAGGATGAGGACAGATATGATGTTCCTCCTACCGCTCCTCAACAAGTGTTCATGTGAGTGGTACAGAAAATATGTGTTCTGAATGGTGGAATAACACAAAAATTTGCTGCCCTGAAGAAGAAAATATATGGGATAAATGTTTGCCAGTGGTGTTTGGTCTGTGTTTAATATGCTTTCCTTGGGTTGTTATTTACTTTGGTGGTATTACCACATATCTCTGTTTCATCCTTTTTTATGTTTATCCTTTTTTTATGGAAAAAAAATTTAAGCTTATTTATTATTATTAATATTATTATTATTAAAATGTAATTAAGCCCGAGCAGCGAAGCGCTGCGAAGGCCTATTTTAATCGCGTGAATTCTTATTTTTCCGACAAGGTACGTGGCTTTTTGCATTAACATATTATATTATACAATATTGTTAATTATATATTTATTAGAATAATAATTATAATATATCAAACTAGAACATTTATAAAGAAATTCAAACGGGGCCTGCCAAAGTGTACCCATCGGTTGGACCAGAGCTTTGATAAAGAGTGAACAGTTACAGTAGGTTCAAGTACTAATCCTAAACAGGCTTAAATTACAAGATAGTTTTCATTTCTTGCATTTGTTTTAAAATATCTTCTTAAATTTTGCTTGGTCATAAAAGGGATTTGTTGCGATGTATTAAAAATTTGTACCAATGTACATACAGGTTTCAGAATTTATTGTAAAAGGCAGACATGGCAGCGTACGAACTTAAAATGTCAAAGAATGACAAGGTGAGTAATTTTTTGTAAAAAAAAAAGAAAAAAAAAGCCTATAGGATTAGTCTTAATGACCACTTTTTACTTTTATGAGTAAGCATGGATAGTCTGTACTTTGAGTAACTTCTCTTTAACAAAGACATTTTATAAAAATCAAAACACCAATAGTTTGTTAGGCCCAAGCAACGAAGCACTGCGAAGGCCTAGTATGTAGCAATGCATATCAAATGTGTTATTCTCAGTATACAACCTGTAGAGACCCGTAGAAGTCAAAATAAGGTTCAAATGTCGCTTAGATATGAGATTGATTCAGTGTCACTGATCTAATCTCTGGTACACCTTTACAAAAATTTAAGGCTCTGACTAAAAACAAGTTTTAATGAGAGACTCCACGTAATAAAATTCCTCATTTATTTATTGCAGTGGTTCTCAATACAAGTTAGGTGTAATTTAAATTGTAACTAAAGTTGCTTTAAACTTTATTTTTGTTTTGTATTTCCATGTCCTAGATGGCTGAGAACTCATAAATATGTAGAAAATGAATATCTGGTAAGTATCATAACTTAAACTTAACGGTCAGCACCAGAGTTGTCTAGAAAAATATTCAGATTTTGTTTTGTGGTTTTAAAGGCTCTACATTAAAGATGAAAATAAATAAAGTCATACTTTATTTATTTATTTTTTTGTCAGCTGCAAGAGCCCCTCTGCTCTAGGCTCAGCCGCTCGCTCCACTTTCAAACTCTTCTTATTAATGTAAGAATTAGAGTGCCAAATATAATTTAAATATTGGCTTCCTTCGACAGAAAAAGGAGCTAAGTCTATGAAAGCAAAGTAGCAGTTTTGCTAGTTTTGATTTCCAAGGCATAACAAGGCAGATTCAGCCAAAGTAATGAAATAAACCGCAGTCTAAGAGACACGTTAGCAATTTTTATTGCTAACGTGTCTCTTCCTTTTGAGCAGTGAAAGTAAATAAAATGTGTTACATGTCTTTTGCTGTATTTGCCTACTGGAGGGTTGTTAGATGTGCTGGAGAGCCACAGCTAACAGCTAGCTCCTCACTTCCGCGTGTCGTTCAGCGCTGCTGTTGCTCCTCCTACACTTTGGACTGAACCATTGTTCTAACAACGGTAGGGGGGATCTAAAAATTGTTTCTTATTTTTTTCTTAGAGAAATGGCAGATTTACTTTGTTCTTTGCTTCTATTGCCTTTTTATAGTGATATTGTTTAAATACAAAGGTTTGTTTTATGATTTATTTGGGGGGGGGGGACAAGTCTAGATTTTTCCAAGATTGGGGGTTAAGCTTTTAAGCTACATTAGTCATGTTCAGTATACTGAATGGAGCGAATCAAAGACCACATGGAAGTGATGCCCCACATACCACTGATAGCATTTATGCTGACATAAGCATTTTGGCTAATTTTTGTTTATACACTAATTTTAACATACTGAATAGAGAAGTCCATGTTAGTCAACATGCTTGTGATTCTCCATGTTATTTAGTAAATGTTAGCTAAGCTTAGCATTGATGCTATTTTTTTACCTGATGCTAATTTTTAGCATCGGAACGCTGGGTTCCAACCAAAGGGCACACGTTTTCAGGCCCCGTTTAAATGTATTCAGAAATGTTCTAGTTTGGTGACATGGACTGTCACCAAACAGGTGACAGTCCATGTCTTTGAGTTGGGACATACACTCCCAACTCAAAGACATGGACTGTCACCTGTTTGGGTTTTAGGCTAAACCATCAGGAAGAGGCAGCACTGGGCTACTGAATGAACTGTAAAGTAGGAGACTTTTACTTTAGACAGTCTCCAGTACTAAAAGGTGGTGATGCAACATAAAAGCCGCTGCTGCAATCACCCCCATCATCATCATCATCATTATCATCATCATCATCATCATCATCATCATCATCATCATCGCCGTCATCATCACCAGTGTTTCTCTCTGCAGTTGTCCAAACCGTTTAAGTAGATTTTGAAATCAACTTTATTCCATCCACACAACTGCAGACAACCAGAGGCATAAAAATGTGGGATTATATTTAAGTCCCTTTCTCTTCAGTACTTTATCCCCGACTCTACATGGATATTCTGCTCCGTTTTTAAAGTCGATAAATAAAGAAAAACTGACTCAGTACATAAAGTTGTTCTGGCTGTCTCTTCTTAAGATCTGCTGTGTGATTCCTGCTCGTCTTGTGACGGGCAGTGCTGTGTGACATCTGGTCAGTAAACATAAACAAGGCGTTACGTCACTAGCGGCACCGCTCATGGTTTTGACTCATGAAGAATGAGGACAAATCTGAGAAAATGTCAGAGTGCAAATACATTTTTTTTTAAACTGTGTGTAACGCAGTGGAAGGAATGTATCTTTTATTGTAACAGTCCTCACCAAAAAAAAAAAAAACAGCATTTAGAAGCAAAACTTTAAATCGAATTTGTGACATTTGAAAATCTTCATGAGAATGTGTTCATACAAGGCTGAGATTACAGTTCAATCCCCCGTAACCAAGTATGTTTCATAAAAGAAAACAAAAAAAAAATTCAAACATTTTAAGTGAATCTATGTGTAACTCCTCATTGATAACATAAATTAATATTAAAGCTCAATGACAGTTTATCTAGAATAAGGCTGCTTCATGTGTTCAGATGCAATTACAGCTGCCTACAGGGCATACCGAATTTAGCCAAAAGCAGTTGCTTTATGTAATATTATGATTTCTTACCCCGTATGAATATATTAATGCATCTTCTTAGAGATGTTTCTGTTTCAGTGTAACCTCACTCCTACTCAGGACCTGTAATATGCACTATTAGATGGTAATTTGCAACTTCTTATTGCCGGATAACAGAAAAGCCCAATACGTCTTGATTAGCTGCGACAAGTATAGGTTTAATGTTTGTGACTCACTGATTAAATATATTGTTCTATTTCCTGACCATTAAATAGTCTTTGATTTTATTGTACGTGCTCTTTGCTGTTCTTGCAGTTGCAAGTCTATTAGCGTATGCTTTGAGCTTTATACATCAACCGAGTGCATTGTTTTCTGTTATTTTTATTTATTTATTTGTCTTTACATAGCAATTTAGAAGTCTTGTCACAGATACTAAGTGGATTTAGATCTGGACTTGGACTAGGCTATTCTAAGATATTTTTATGTTGATTCATTTTAGCTTGGGCTGTATCTTTAGACTTGTAGTGCTGGTAGGTCTCTAGCTTTAGAAAAGTTTTTTTTTTTTCAAACAAGTTTTCAGATTTATTTTACCGTCATCCATGTTTCCATCACCTTGGACCAACTTGATTTATTTTGTTTATTTTGGGATATGTGAATAGAGCTGCTACACGCCACATTTTTATTTGAATAAAATGTCGAAAGGCATTGATTATCTTCCTTCGACTTTATAAAACACATTAAAATTTTCGGTCGTAACGTCATATAAAAAAAAAAGAAAAGGATATTGCTTCAGAACAAAAATCTACAAAAATGAACAAATGGAATTGTTTATTTATATATATGAGCAATAAACAATAATCAAGCACTACATGAATCCCTTAGAATAATCTGATAAATTTCCTCTTTGGTTACATAACATATATGCAAAATACAACCCATCAATTCCAGTTTAAAAAGGAGTATTATTTTATTAAATCCATCTCATTCAGTTTAACCATCACGTTCTAGACTGCCTTAATATTTTCAACATCTATATCTATGTATTTTTAACACGATGAATTGTTAAAATGAATTGCTTGTTGCATAAACTCAATAGCAATCCCTCATCACATCTGTTTTTGGTGTCATTACATGACTCCACTACTATGGTGACTTTACCAATTATTCCACATCTCTATTTTGAACATCAAAAGTCCATAATGCTGCTGATTGAGGATCGTAACTTAAACCACATGACACACATCTCCAGATACTTTCCAGGTGTTAGAAGTACAGTCGTTTATCTGCGTATAATATGTCCGGTTCAGGGTAAGGCTATGTACTGCATCGGATGGATCTTAATGTGGTGTCAGTGTTACTGAAGCTCCGGCTAAAGTAGGCAGGGTATTACAGAGCTGTGGTCTAATAGAGTTTTAATAGATAAATGTTGGAAGGATGTATCTGTGGCTCTGCAATAACAACAGGATGTGGAAATCCAGACAATGGTTTTTAAATGGTGATGGATGGGAGCAAGTTGTTTCATAAGCTCGAATAGGAAGAGTGCTCATAACTGGGCAAGCGGAGAGTAAAAGGACTCAGGTGGATTAGCGTGGTGGTAAAGATGGCAGCAGGAAGGAAACGGCCTCGCCACCTGAACCTGGGTTTTTATCTCTGGCAGAGTTGGTAAAAGTCAGAGCTTATTAGGAAATCCTCCACGGGACTTTGTTGAGGTGATGGAGAAAGCTTCATTGGTTGGGGTTGGGGGCGGGGGACTTTGTTGGAGGCAGGCGGTAGCAGGTGTCTGGTTTGAAGCGAGGTGTTGAGTTCTCATGTGGCGTGTCGCTGTCTGTCTGCTGACTTTTTCACCCTCAGCTCATTGCTTTAATGATGTTGCCATGTTGGCGAGCTCTGAGGCTCTGTCCCCTACCGAGGACCGCTGTCTAAGTGATAGATGCATCATTGCGTAATGTGATGATTAATGACGAGCCATAGAAGATAAATTAATTTTGGGGTTATATTAAACTATAAAACCAAAACTTAACAAAAGGCAATGAAATTAAAAGGTTAGCAGTGTCTGGGTGAAAGGTATTAAGGACTTTTTAATGGTGTTTTAATAGAATAATTTGCATTAAATTTCCACAGCACAATGACAAAAGTATCAGCAAAATTAGTTTAGACCTTTTAATTAGGAAAATATGTGCTTTTTTTAATTAAACATTTCTACATATATCATAAAAGAAAATGTACCAATCTGCTCTGTTTTTGTATTTAATCAAGTAATCTCTGATTTTAACATTTGCTTGATGATCTGCAATGTAATTGCGACAAAAAAAACGAGAAGAATTATGCGAGGGTGAATACTTCCTCACAGCTCTTCTGTTAGTTGGCATGAGGGCTTCACTTAGGAATGCGAGTTCCTGCTTTATCTTCCTGATAAGACAGAAGTCCAGATCTGCTATTAGACCAATACTTAGCATTTCCCGTGGAGGAAAAAGGCTTGTTGTAACTGGGACGCCAGCTTGCAGAACGCACTCAGGCACGACAGCACACAGGGTGTGATGTGGTCTGGCAGCGTGCTGCTGACAGAATTAATGTCAATTAGTGACACCAGAACTGATGAGCCAGTGCCACTTGTCTTTTTAGCGAGCAAATACAGCAGTCAAACAAGCTGCTAACAATGCCGCTACCCGTTGGATGGTTGCAAACTCTTGTTCTTTCACAATGCAGGTGTTTGTTTCTTCACATCCAAACATCATGACTGTTTGTTTTTAGACCAACGTGCTCATGGCATCTAATGGCCCCTTTTCCACTGGCTCTAACTGTTCGCAGTGGCTGCTGAAGGCTGCAACCTCTAAGTCACTCTTTGAAGAAAGTCCAACGAACCGAATGCAATCTTGGCAAAGGCATTGTGTAATTTATGTGGGCCATTTACGAAGAAATACTACCTTACCATAATGTTTTGGTGGGAAGTACTGTATATCCTAAATCTTTGATATCCCGTAGTAAATGTCTGGAAACTGGACAAGTGAAGGAGAAAAGAACAAGTAGTTAAACCTCAAATTGTGTCCTGAAGAAAAGAGAATTAGAAAGCTGTGTCTTCAAGAAATGTGGCAGAAAGAACTAGAAATAATGAATTTAAGCATACACTATCTTTCTTTTTTTTTTTAAATTAATTTCTACCTCCAAAGTTAACATCTTATATCCTTACTGTGGTACTTGCCAATATTTTTTCTCTGTTAAGCAGGTACATTCATTTTATTTATACATTATGCCACAAAAGAAGCTGGAACAAATGATGCCTTTGTGACAGGCTACTAGAGTGAAAGTGGCTGATTCCTCCTTTTTAATACAAGTCCCTCCCCCACCCATCAGTATCGAGTTGCCAAACAAAACAGGGAAAAAAAAAGAACATTATTTCATACTTTAGGAACCTTTGGCACATCAGTAAAGCGTCCATGCATAAAAAATATACTAATAATTCTGTAGAAAGCTGTTGTTAGAAACCCCTTTGCCAGACTCCATTAAGGTATGACCTGTTTGAAGAGAGAATACATAAAAAAAAATGTCCTCAGAAGACAAAAGCTATTCATCTACCCAGTCTATTAAAATAAATCCTCTTCCTGCTGTACACAGGCTGTAAGAATCATCCACTTGAATCCAGCTTTTTGTTGCATTTCATCTCAGCTGCTCTTTTTTCATGATTGTTTAGAAAGTTGTTAGAGAAGCGTTTTGATTGATTCGGTCATTTGTCTCACTACAGTAATGGTACTTGTGTGTGTGCTATTTAGATAAAGGCCAAACTCTACAACAGAAGGGCAAACTAAGACCTTGAGGCTTCCTTTAGAAAGTCTGAATGTTTAGTTGCAGGTAAGCAACTAAATTAATAAAAACATTTTAACAACAAAACCAAAAGCTTAAACCTGAGACCTCCAATGTAGTCATTTAATTTTCTGTCACATTGACCTCGGGGAATATTTTTTGGATTGTGTGTAACAGACCAACACAAAGAAACGCATATTTGTCAGGGCGACTAAAAATTTTTTTTAAAAGTTTGTCAAAGAATGTAATGCGTTGCATTATAGTATTTACTCACTGTAACCAATGTTCTCTGCAACTAAAGCTGCAAGGCAACATGCCTATCTAAACACATGGTGTAGATAGGCAACAACTATCTAAACCAGTAGATATTTTACATCTAATGGTTTAGAAATACAACTCGGCTGTATTTCCTGAGTTGTTGTCCTCCTGAAAAACGAACCTCCTCTGTTTTAAGACAGCCTCTTAAACATTTTCCTCCTGGATTGTCCGGTATTGATTAATCTCATCTGACTGACTAGCTTCCCTCCTGCTAAAGAAAAGCATTTCCTCAGGATACTGCTGCCACATTTTATGGTAGAAATGATGTAGTGGTTTTTACACACCGACAGTGGAATAATGTTTTAGAATCTGACCGATCTTTAAAATTCTCCACATCTCCAACGCCGATCCGACTCCTGCGCTTCCTCGACTTCCTGACGCTGTTTGTTTGTTCACTAATGTTTCCTACCAAACCTTAAGGGCCGTCAGAACAGCTGGACTTACACAGAGGATAAGTTACTCACCGGTGAACTCTATTTACCAGCTCAGTGGCGGTTCTTAGATGAATGGCGCCCTGGGCAAACCTCCGCCACCCAACTCCTACGACGGCCCAATTTATGAAAACATCATTTCTTCACATTTCCTGTAGTGCAAAGTGAGAGGTAGTGCTTAGACACTTTGTAACTTGAACCTCCCTCAACTTCAGCTCGGTGTGAAAATCCTGTTCAGATCACCACCGACAGAAAAATCCTTTTATTTTTTTCAAATATGGTGCTCGTTAGGAGCCTCCGGATAAAAAGGAGGCTAAACAGAAACGCATGACGCACTGCAGCTCCAAATTGTGACCTACTTTTTGTAGCACAAATTCCAATGAAGCTTGTGGTTATACCATGACAATGGTTACAAAAGTTTTTAAGGTGTAATAATAAACATTAAAAGTTTTTAATGTTTATTATTTTCAAGGTAATAAACATAAATTAGTAGCAAGAAATAGATAATACTGCCTCTGTTTCTCTCCTGATCTTTTGTGTTTTATTTCAATAATTTTGCTGCACTGCTGTACAAATTTAAACAAAACTAGAGCTGCAAGCAGTTATCAATGGGTTCCAAGTCCGATCAAAACAAAAAAAAAAAGGTACGCCTTGGCCCCGCCCCTCTCCTTCCTGCTTCCCGTCAGTCTGCCGTCACGTGGCATCTTCGCCTTCGCGCGACAAACTGTATACTTAGCATAGTACACATTAAACCTAATTTTAAAGGCTCGGAAAGTGTGCCGCTTCATTCATTATCCTGTTGATGACTTTCTTTCCTTTTGCCAAAGAGACTAACTTCACACAGAGGGATTTAAACACACTGGAAAAGATAAAACTTTATTATTTCTCCCTTTTGTGACAATACAAAGTCAACGAGTGCAATTACAATCTCACTGGAAAAGTTACATTCTATCTAGTAGGAGGTACATAGACAGAACGCGGTGCACACCATCGTCTTCATCGTCCTCATCACCACACCCGGAGAAAAGTGAGGTATCGACCACTTCTGTGTACAGGTGGGGATTTAACTGTAAGGCAACTGTTACCATGACAACCTGGAGAGACCGAAACAGCAGTGTGCTTCCTTTGCTCCCCCCGCCCTCTTCTCCCTCCATCTGTTTATTTATTTATTTATTTATTTTTTTTCAGTACAGGAGAAAGGCTTGAGCTGATACGATTAACAGTACCACATCACGTCAGGCCAGAGTAAGGACTACTGTCAACGA
This sequence comes from Girardinus metallicus, assembly GCA_903067095.1. Lineage (NCBI taxonomy): Eukaryota > Metazoa > Chordata > Actinopteri > Cyprinodontiformes > Poeciliidae > Girardinus > Girardinus metallicus. The sequence goes on from CAEGAE010047077.1 coordinate 48,598, forward strand.
AACAGAAAACATCACAAAAAACCAGGTCGGAACATTGAAAACAAGTTAGGATTCCCAAAACGTCTCTGGATGATGAACTCCATCTAAGATCCTGCTACTGCCTGTCAGAGGCATACTGAAGTTATTTTCGATTTAAATTCCCTGGGTAAAACTAATGCATTTTATATCTGGTGATATGTATTTACAAAAGAAATAAAAAGGTCTTCATACAGCGCTCCAAAATATATGAATTTAATTCTAAATTGATCCAGGTTTGGGGACTATTCTCCTGCCGCACCCTGTTAAAACTCTCACCTTCCTGTTCGCTGCTGCCGTTCGTCACACTCTGAGCGAGAGAGAGTAATTTAAAGCCAGAACTGAGCTGTGGGCCAATTATCTCGCTTGGACACGTCCCGCCTCTTCTCTGCCCTCTAGACGTTGATGGCACCAGTCTTCTGGGGCAAGCGCGCAATTAAACTTCAGCTACTGAAAGTGGGAATTAAGTTGCTCTGGCGGTTCAGCAAATTTGAATATCATTGGAGATAACGGGTAACAGATGACGCTGGCCGCCGCCGTTCAGCTCTGCTTAAACTTGGTGGAGCGCTGAGATTAAAGAATCAAATCCTCTATCTGGTTTGTTTTTGTTCCATCAAATTGTTTGGAGTCAGTGGACTAATGACCAGAAGTTGCTTTGTATGACTTTTCTACCAAAACAGGACTTCTTTTCTTTTCTTTTCTCGATTCAGCAGCTGACTCAGAGTCGGCCCGAAGTATTAACCTTCAGATGATTGTAGAGCTGAATATCGTCTTTATATCTATTAGTCAGTCAATTAGGAATCACTTTGGTGTTTCTGTAATTAACATTCTAGGCAAAAGTGAGCCCGATTTCCCTTTAAGCCATTTAAATGTGAATACTTAGTTTTTATGACTTTGTCCGATGTGGCAGATCGTTAAGTGTGTCTGAATGGGACACGACTGGGTGGACAAATCAACAAAACAAAAGGACAAAACAGCTGAAGACGTTTCTGCTAGTTTAAGATAAAACTCAAGCCAAGCAGTCCATTCATTAACGGGGCAAAACAGGCGGTGGGCTAACAGGTACTAAAATCAGTGTGGAATCGCAATAGTAGGCTGTTGCGTTTAACTCGTCTACAATTACTCGTCAATCCAAAATAAATGAATACGTTTACAGTGCCGTGCAAAAGCGTTCACACCCCTCGAGGTTTTTCTCACACTTTGCCACGTCACAACCACGAACCTCGACGCATTTTCTGAGAATTTTAAAACTAAAATCCAGGGCAACCAGCTGCCTTTCGGCTTAAGCGCAGTGTAAATCCAAGCGTTCGACGAAATGCTTCAGGCGGGAGAAGCTGCCCTTTATGTGGCATGAAGACAGAAAGGGATTATTATTGAAAGAAAGCTATAAGAATTCCTATTTTTTGTTTGCCGCGTTTTGCATTTAGGTGGTTTTCATGCATACATGAGGAAAAAGGTTGTCTGACCAGAAGAGACCAAGATACATTTTTTTGGCTACATGCAAAACGTTTGGAGGAAAACACAGTAGATCACTCTGAGTGTACCATCCCCTACAGGGAAACACGGTGGCAGCAAGTACAAGTTCAACCTGACTTGAGCTACTTTTCAAATCATTGGCAAAATATCTTTCAGAAAAAAATTAGCATTTTTCTTCCGGGTCACAGTTATGAACAACTGAGGGTTCTTCTGTGACATAAAATCCCCCAAAAATCTACATTTGAGGGTGTGGTTGTGATGTGAAAAAGCTTTTAAAAGCTTGAACACTTTTACAAGGCACTGTATTGTGGTCTTAGGCTTTTGTTTTGTAAAACCAACAAAAAGAGACTTGTAAATAATGAAGGGCATATTTTGATTTAATATTTTCCAGTAAATAACTTTAAGTCTGAAAGCTGTGATTGGATGCAACTCTCCGGCACGGTTTTCTTCCACAAAGCGGTGATAGTTTAGCTCCTACAAAGCTGACACAGAAATCTTTGGCGATCATCTTACGAGTCCTGTACTCTGAAACACGAACATGTTCTTTTCTCTTCCTTCTCCTCTAAGCATACGCGGTCTGCGGCGAGGCGTCTGGGTGATTTCCCCAGTCAGAACCTACTGGATTCATGGCACCAGTTCATCTTTCTGATTAGGCTGCTGTACATTATTGCTGCCAGTGTTGATGGGGCCTGGATGGATTTCCTTTTTTTTTTTTTTTTTTTCCTTTTAAATCATGGCTAATTTCTTGCAATTATCAATTACCAGTACAGGATACAGAGTGCTCCTTATAAAGGAGCTTACGGTTAATCGATTGCATCATATTGCTAACGAAGCTGCCGCTTGTACAGCTTCAGACGAGTCATAATATTACAAACTAACCTTAAGAGTATCGGCCTGGCTTTGTTGTTGGTCTGAAGGCTTGTCACCAAGGATTGTGGATGTGTTTAACGTGGCATAAAGCTTCCTGCTGCTGCGAAGGCATCCCTGATCCCCAATAATGTTCTGGGTGAAGAGACAGAACCTCTGTAGGACTTCATATCAGGATCATGAAACCACCAGAGGATAAACTGTGTGATGCTGTGTCTTTGTCATGGAGGAGTTAAAACATTTTCTTATAAGATGTTTCTTCTTCTTCTTCTTCTTCTTCAGCATCACTGAGAACACGTTTGTCTGGTTTTAACAAAAACAAAACAAACAAAAAAAAAACAAAACATTCTAAGTGAGATGCTCAGCATCAACCTAAGCAGTTATATGTTCAGAAGGTTAGCCACTCATAGAAATTCTCCTACTAGTTCACATAAATAATTCACCAAATAGATAATCCACGACTGTGTCTAACTGCTACTGAACACAAAGTGACACAGCGGTGTGATAAACATCTTATATCTACTGTAGAAAGAGGAGCTGTGTGTCTGTAGGCCGGCGGGGTTTCGGGTTTCCAGTTCATCGCTCCGCGCCGTGCCGGCTGCTTTTTAAAGGATCACGAAAAACCAGTAAAATGAACCCGTCTCTCCTCTGCTGAGGCTGCAGCTGAAAGAGTCCTCTTTGATCATCTCTTCCTATAAAAAAACAAAAAAAAACAACAAAATAACCCCTGCTTCTATCCGTCTTCGGGTGTTTGTGCTCATTACGTAGTGGCAGCAGTCACTACAGACTACTACAGTAGGCCGAAGGCGGTGACGTATCTGCAGTCCACACTGCAGAAGGGGTTCTGGGACATCTCCTCTGCTCTGTATAAGGAAACCAGGTGTTGCTACTCTTCAGTTTGTCCACTCAGCACACAGCATCGTTCTGTTCAAAAGGAGAAAACAACAACAACAACGAGGTCAAAACGAACCGAATTCATCTCAGATTAAAACATGACACAGTCGAGGAATTAGTTGTTCGATCGCCTGCTAATAAAAGAGCTAAATAGAGTTTTATTGCATAAAAACAATGAGCGGTTTATAATTTATTTGCCAGTTGCAGTGCTCTCATTGTGATGTGAAAAGACGTCATGTCAAGCAAGAATCGACATGATACGCAAAAATTCATATTCATTTCCTGGTCACAATGTGTTCCAAGTTAATTTGTCGATTTCTATCACAATTCTGAGTCTACCTACTGCCATTTTGTCCCACCTTACTTGCCATTTCCTTGTCTGTACGCAAGTCAATTCATGCTCATCTAATTTAACTACATGTATTTAAATTAGAAAAATACTGTGATCAGATGAGACGAAGGCTACGGTCACTCTGCAGCCGGAACCCCGTTCTGATTTTTTGGGTCAAATCTGATTTTTTTTTGCTGTGGCCGTTCACACTGCCAAACATATGCGACCTGTATGTGTTCTGCAACGAGAACGGCAAATGACCTGAAAGTGTCCCGTATGCACAGTAGAGGGCGCAATAACGTCAGCGTTCTCAGTGCTCTATCAAGCGCCATGAAGAAGAAGCTCAATGTTTGGGAAGTAAACATGGATGCCAACAGTGGAGCATAGCTTACATTTGAAGTTGTTGTCCAACCGGAGCAGCATATTAACAACATAATCCTCATTATAGTTCACCATGGTTGTTGTTTTTCTTCCTGCTTGCGCGTATCAGGACGCAGAATAGTGAGATTTGTTGAGTATCAGTGACGTTCAGAATGCGACCTGGACGTTAGGTCACATTTATCCCAGTGGCCCGGGTCCCATTTAAAAAAAATCCGACATGCATTCTTCAGACTGTCAGGAGAAGATCGGATACAGGTCGCATTACGTCAAAAAAAAAAAAAAAAAATCAGAATTGGGTCACTTCAGGCTGCAGTGTGAACGCAGCCTTAGTTCAAGTTCTTAGGCATCAGCTCATCTGGCCATGTTTTGGAAGAAGTCATGATTATGGGTTTCTGTTTGTGAAGCTGCTCAAGGAGGCTTGTGTTTTACATTGGCGCCGTGTAAAAAAACTAATCCGAACGGAACCGGTGTGCGTCCGGCTTCACGGCGTTGAGGGGTCGGCGGACGTGGCCGTGCTCAGTGTCTGTGAACCTTCTTTCCTCATCATCACGACGGATGCGGTCTTCCAGCATGAAACCAACCCAAATCATATCATCGACAAAGGAACATCAACATTGTGGCGTGGCCGAGCCAGTCTCTAGATCTCAATCCAACAAGAAAATAAAAATCTGTAGGAGGGATCTGGAGCTGTAAGCTGCCAAGCAGCTGCTAAACTCTTACTGCTGTGCTTGCCAACAAGTGCTCCTACAATAAGAACCAACTCATGTTTCGAAAGCGGATAAAAATGTTGCTTCACTCAATAGCATGGAAGTCATTTTTTTTTTACTTTTATGGGGTATTTTTTCTCCAGATTTTTAAAATAAAGCTACCACAAAAAAAACTGAATGCTGATAACTCCTTTGTGAAAAAACCTATAAAATCAGCAGGAGGTGAAGTAATTATTTCCCCTCTTTTCATCTTTTTCTGCTTTTAGTGCACATTCAGACTGTCATCGCAACAAAGGGCGAGACGAATAAGCAGCACCCCGCTGCCTTCTGACATGCTGTCCTCACCAGTAAAGGCGGACAGCCTCGTTTTAAACTTTCTCCACAAAGAAAAACAAAGCATTCGGATGTAGAGATGAACCAGAGCAGCTGACAAGATGATTACATGTTGCTGCCCTCGCTAGTCTTCCCCAGAATGACTAATCAGTTAAAGTAATCATATGGGATGGCTGATGATAAAACATTTAATTAACATTTTCAAATTAAATCGCTCATTTAAATGCAAATGAATTTTATTGAATAATGTGGTGAAAATCTGCCCAAGTTAGAGGTTTTTTTAAATGGTTGCAGCATTTCCTCAGGTTTTGGGTTGGAGAATTTAGTTCACAGTCACCATGTGAGCAATGATAACAATTCAGTTATGCTAGCAGTATGGACAGTAAGTATATGTTTTGTCTTGTAACATCCCAGCACAAACAACTCATACAATGTTTCTGAATTCTTAACTCAGCAATCACTTTGTCAATCATAAAAGTTTTTCTCAACCAACTTTCCTGGTAAAATAAAGGTTAAGCGAAATTAAATAAAACAGAAATTTCAGATCTACAGAAACTGGCCGGTGCACTTTTATAAGCAGGTGTCCGTTGATGTTTTGCTCAAAAGCAGTGGTCATCATTGAGCATTTCAAAAATGTGCTCCAGGACCGAGGCTTGCTGGGAAAACAGGGAAACCTGACGGAAAATATAAAGAAACGAGATTAATAAGAACCCAGAAATTTGATTTTCGCCGGTATTTCAGTAGCCTGAAAGCAAATGTTCACCACACTGTTCAGATCTTGTAAAATCCCAGTGTAATCGTTTATTAAATAAATCAAAATGTGTGGTTAAATTTCGACAAATGTGAAAACACTTGGAGAGTTTGCTTATTTTCGAAGGTAATGAAACCGAAGCCAAAAGTGCCGATTTCAAACGTTTCTTGACTTTCAATAAAATAAGGTACAAGTCTCAAATTGACATTCACTTAAAGTTTATTTTCTGTTTAAAACATCTAATAAATGTATCTGGAGTGTCTTAGCCAATCTGGAACAACTTTAGAAGAAACATATTTCATTCAGTAGGTTATATTTAATAAGTTGGGAAAATGAATCCACGCATGTATCTCGGTTTATGTGCATGACTAAATGACCGTGACAACAACTCAGCTGCATGTCAGAGAACAAGCAGAGTCCTCACAGTCAGGCAGACTCTTTAAAAAAAACGCTGAGCAGATGAGACGTTTCTGGATATGCGGTCAAGGTAATTTCAAACAGACTGCAAGCAGATAACTAACGGTGCTTTTTACTCTCCTAAAAGCCGTTTTATTACTCAGAGGGCACAGGTCTGCATCATTAAATCCCTCCGTCGATACGGAGACGGTTTGGTTCCTACCGAACAACAAAGAGAGGCTTTCACTTTACGGTTGACGTCGTCTCTGCTTACGAGCTGGTGCTTTTTGAGCCTCTTGGTCAACATTGTTCTTTATATGGGACAAAAAAAACAACAACAAAAAAAAAAACTTATTAGTTTTTAAGTTCAGCTCACAGTGAGAGAACAGAAGAACCAATAAAACAGGGCTGCTCTGCTTTTCAAAAAGCAATTAAAGTTACAGGAATATTTTAGGAGTCTGTAAGTCTCGTCAGGACTCCAAGCCCACCTCCGTCCTATGAATCACATCCACCGATCTCTTCTGCTTAAATGAGCGGTGCCACGTGCACGCCGCAACTGGGAACAATGAGCTGTCCACTTTTCCGAGAATGGGTTCTGTGTAGAAGCCATTTTATTTTTTTTAGGCGAATTCAGTTTGAAAGCAGTTACAAACTGGCGAATGTAGATATAGAAATAAATCAGAAGATCGTCGAAAAGGCAATTTATGTCAGGAATTCAAAAATCGCAAACTGCCATATAGAGTCATCCTACACTGGTATTTAGTTTCCAAATGTTCATATTTTGTGTAAAGAAGACAAGTGGTTAGACAAAAGGAGTAAAAGAAGCCATCTACATTAAACATGAAGAAATAACTGACACCTACACTGCAGCCTTATTTCCTCTACACTTAAACAGCCTTTCAAATTTGCAACACCGTGGCATTGTTAGGCACGAGTTACGCTTAACGAAACGAGCTACATTTTTAATTATTTCTAATTTACTGCGCTGCAAATCCGTACAGACCAAAGTGAAATTTTAAATACTGCAGATATCCCACGTGTTTTCATTACTGCAAAAGCTAAATGTAGCATTTTCAAAGACCTAAACCTGCTCGCCCGCTCTCTCCCTTCAACAGAGCTCTGCGTCCGTCTGTCTTTGTAGCATCTATGATGTTAATTAACTCACACCACATGGAGAGCTCCATTAATTGGACAAGGTCTTGGCGTGCTGCTCCGTGGACAGACAGGCCAGGGATAATATTATAATGTACCGTTCCATTATTATCACAGAAAACCAACCGGTGGGTTCAAAGATGGACGCCAATGTGCAGCAGGCAGAGCGAGGCTTTGATCACGCTGTGGAAAAGAAAAGAAAAATGAAGGTAAAACGTTGTTTCAGCCTCCAGAGTCTGAGTCTGAGGCAGCTTGGCGTCACTTCCTGCAGAGCAGATGTTGAAGTGCAGGTGTTAGGAAAGCTTAAAGTAAGTGATGTAACACCGCGCAAATGATGGCGATAAGATTTACTACACACGGATGGTAACGCTGAGTCACAACAGGGAGCTCTGTTCGCGACGCCTGGTGAGTCAGGTGCGCACGCCGAATGTGGCCACAGATGTCATCTCGCGCGGACCAGGTCTCCACACGGTGAAGCTCAGCTGGCCCGCTGAGCGCCGAGCCCAGATCGAGTGGGCGGATGTACGACTGCTTCTCAGTGCAGAGCGACTCATCAGTCGCCAAGGGATTCAATATGGAGCTCTGGCTGATTTTGCAGCGGTGTCATTTAATGTTGCCCAACATCTTATTCCTTTCTGTGTTTTTATTTATTTATTTTTTTTATATACGACTGTCCTGGCAGATGCTCAGATTGAGTGAGTCATCCATTTTTTTTTTTTTTTTTTTTTAATCTGCTGCGAAACAAACACGAGCAAAGAAGCCTCTAATGTGTCTCATCTTACCGCTCCAGATAGTTCTGCAGCACAAACCAAATCCAGTCGGACTGAAATGTCAGCAGCTGATCAGATCATTTTTGCAGAATCTTAGAGTGGATGCTCTACAAAGAGAATATAAAATGAGTTTTGATCAAGTGCAGACGATTCTCAGCTCGAGCTCCCTTACTGTCTTTTTTTGTTGTTTCTTTGTGAAACCCAGATGGAGGTGAGCTTCGCCAGCACCTGAGACTTGAAGTGGACAAACTGTCACGCCTTGACCTTTTTCACATTTTGTCAGACTGCAACGACAAACTTCAATGCATTTTATCTGACTAACCATTAGAAAACAGTGCAACGTTATGAAGTGGAAAGGACGAGGAAGGAAAGTCTTCAAAGTTGTTATGGATTCTCGAAGCACTCGGCCCACTCTGACACAATACCTTGCAGCAGAGTAGCCGAGATGCGTGGAGGAGCTGCAGAGATCCACAGCTCAGGTGGGAGAATATATCCACAGTACGAGTAAGAATAAGAGTGACAAGAAAAGAAAAAGACACTGGAGAGAGAAAAAAAATAAAAAGTGTCTTCAGCAGAGGCAGAGAAGCAGGAGTTCACCTTCAAGCAGGATAACAACCAAAAACAGCCGGACTACGATTAGATGGTTTGTATTCCTTTGTTAAAAATGCCTAGTAGAAGTCAAGACTTGAATAATGTGTAAAAATCTCTATATAATTGAGTCTGTAAGAGAAACAGCAGTAATAGCAGTAAAAGGCGCTTCAACAAAGCGCTGACATGGGGGGTTTGAACACAAATGAAGGCAACATTTTAAGTCATTAATCAATTTCATTCCACTTCACAACAATTTTGCATTACTTTGTATTAGTCTGTCACATAAAACCACACCGTGCACTGGAGTTTTTGTGACAAAAAAAAAAAAAAAGGTGAAAATGTTCAAACGTGACTAGATTTGTAACATCCTGTCCCGGGTTGTCTCCTCTTTAGCTCCTTTTGGCAACACAACACGTAGTGAGTCTGTGGAGCAACGATTCCACAATTATTCAACAAATTCTATCTTAAGGTATGTGTTTTTTTTTTTTTTTCTTTCTGTCTTTCCATTCTGAGAGGAACAAAGTGCCTTGATTGAGAATCTTTAGTTTCTGACATACGCCTTGCTTCACAGACCTGAATAGATCAATCAAACTAGCTGCTCTGATTGTAGCAATAATCCGTTTCACTGGCCACGCTGTATGCTAATGCAGAAAGAAAAATCAGATACAAGCTTCAGGACAAAAATAAAAATAAAAATCAATCACCATCTCGGATGTCGCTGCCATTAGGCTTCCCTTTACCCTGTGAGTAAACTTTCATCTGCAGGCAATTTCCTGTATGCAAAGAACCGCTGCACTGCTCCAATAAAACCCAAGATAATATTGGGTGGACTCGATATTCTCCCCTTGAACGTAATTTGCTGAAGAGCGAGGATTAAGTTGTCTATATTTGCTCAATCCGAAGTGAATGTGTTGAATAGCGGAGTTTAATAAACGGTATCCATGGAGAGAAAGTAGAAGCGCTTTCTCAGGCCGCCTACACTGAAACCCCCAGCAGATCTGCAGCAGTGCAACCCAGAAGGCTCCCGTAGCGAAACGGAGAGCAGTATTCCCGCTGCACTGTCTCCATCCGCGGATATTTCGACTGGATATGCCGCGCTGGCAGCCGTACGGTGCCGGATGATGCCCAAGTTTCTGTGCGACCGGGGTTTGTTTTTAGATGCCACTCAACCAGTTTTGGGACTTGACCCACACTCTGTTTATTTACATTTGGGCCGGCAGATGTTAAACCAAGTGGAGCCAGTTAGTTTCTGAACCAGTTCCCTGCAGCCTCCCCCGGCAGTGGGGCAGGGGGGTGAGGGGGGGTGGGGGGATCCCCACAGATAAAACAAGGAGCCGTCTGATGACGCACTGCGTGGGCATCATCCATTGCGGCACGCTGTCGTCCATTTTGGTTGCTTAACACTTTTAAGAAGAAGTGTGAGCATTATCAGCGTTCAGAGAAGAGCTTAAACGTGTGAAACTGCAAACGCGCGCTTCTAATCTCGTCCCGAGAAACTGCCTGTGACTGAATTTAGCTCCAAGCATCTGTCATGTCGCTTTGCTGATTGTTCAAGAACTTCTTTAGGTTTTGGTAAGTGCCGGCCTGCTTCTTACTGTCCTCTTCTTCTTCTTTTTTTTTTTTAAAGAAAGCAGAAACTCTTTTTATAGCAACACATCTTGGACGAGATATGACATCAATCTTGACCAAGTTAGTGTTTTACTTTTTTTTTTTTTTTTTTTTAGAGTTGGCTTCCCTGGTTAAACTAAACATGCACTGCCTTGTAAAAGTGTTTACACAGCATAAAGTTTTCCAGATTTATCACAGTACAACAACAAACCTCAATGTACTTTACTGGCTTTTAACTTGACATGCCAACACAACGTAGCGTACGTGGTTTTCACAAGTTTTTGTGAAATAAAATCTTTAACGTAAGGCTCCTAACAGACTCCTTCACTTATTACCTCCAGCTAAAATATAGAAGGCTATATTTTAGCTGGAGTGATGTAATGTTTAAAGTGGCCAACCGTCTGGCTAGCGGATTTAAGGCAAATACACTGAAAATCAACCTCTCTTCTGTTTTAATGTTAATAATTTCTTGCATTAACACACACCCAAAGCAAACAGCGTTTACACACAGATTACTGGATTTCAGCCAGTGGTAGTTTCTTCATTACCAAAGATGTAGAACAAAACTTTAGATTTTTATCCAGTACACTTGAAATGAGACAAAAAGAACTTACAAGTAACTTTTCAGTGAGATACATAGGTTTGTTTTGTAATAATTTGTGAATATAGATTTAAGAAAAAAAAAAAAAGAAAAAAGTACTGGTTAAACTGGCAGATTTTGTTTTCCACTTAAAGTAGGAAAAATGTTTTTCATGTTTGCAGAAGGAACCAGACAAAAATACTTGCAGCGCAACACTCTAGAATGTCTGACACTTGTTTTATATGCAACGCTCATTTCCAGTCCAAGTTCACTTCGGTTCTTTGTAGCTGGCTTGATTTAAACCCGACTTTTGATGTATTATCAGCCAAAATCAGGCTCATATTTGTGGGTTATTGGACTTATGTTATGTGAAAGAGGCTTTAGTGGTGGCAGCATCATGCTGTGGGAGTGCTTTTTATTTTTTTTAGGAGATTCAGAGAATATATATACATATATATATATATGTATATATCAGAGTTGATAGGAAGATTAGCTAAATGCAGAGCAATAACTAACCTGTTGGGGTTTTTAAAAATTACATAAATAGAACAACCCTACACATAAATCCAGAGTTGCAATGAAAAATATTTAATTTAAAGCATTTTTCTGTGCTAAAATGATCCAGTCAAAGTCCACACCTAAATCCAGTTGGAACTCTTTACAATTTCCTTAATTAGTGGAACCGTGAAGTCTGATCGTAACCCAAACATCCCAAAGGAGAAAGTCTGGCAATCTCTCTGTGGATTGGAGAAAAATCATAAAGTCTCCAATAAGAAGAGATGCACCAATAGCTCTGCAGCTGCACTTGGAATTGTCACGATTTGCGGTAGAGAGGTGGTGAGGCAGACGCAGAGGACCCAGGTTGGTGTGAAGGAGATGATAATTTAATGAAGAACTGATGTCATAAATACAAAGTCCAAAAATCCAGGCAGCACAGAATGAGCAGAAGGCTAAAGCTCAAAACTGGTGGCAACCAAAAGACATCTGACAACAGAAGGACAGCAAGACAGATGAGACCCGACAGGGACCACAGGTGGGTTTAAATACGCAGGGAGACAATCCGGGGAAACAAGAAACAGGTGTAACTAATCAAGGGGTAGCCGGGACAACACAGAGACTCCACAGAACACAGAAACCTAAATAAACACACAGAAACTACCAAATCCTTATAGTAATGAAGTATAGTTCCACAAATTGACTGAGAGCTAAATACAATTACACACCACACTTTTCAGATTTAATTTGTAAACCATTTTGATCATTTTCCTTCCGTTTTAGAATTACACACTACTTTGTAATTGTAGATGCGTGCTAATTAAACCGTGCTAAAATTACTGAGGGTGTAAACACTTTTGCAAGGTGACGCAGTTAACAATTTTAGGTCCCCCTTTAATTTGTTGTATTTCAATACTTTAACATAATCCACCCAAAAGCTGGCACACAGGCATTAGAGAGGAGCCTAAGCCAGTCTAGGATTGATGAGTCCCATCGTCTCGAACAGACTTTGTGTCTAATGAGGAGGCTCTATGGGTCTGTTGAGTCCAAGTTAACCACGTTTCCACTGGCAGAGCGGTCTCCAGATCCCCTCTCCAGCATCCCCACTCCTCCATCTCCGGGTCCACGCAGTCCACACCGCTTCTCCGAGCCATTTGTCAAACCGTTGCAACATTAAATTATCACGGCCCTAGAGACGCGTCTACCTCGAGGAAGAGCCCGAACCCCGGTCAGAGAGATATGGGCGCACCGCGTCCGAGACGGAGACCTGGATGAAAAATCGCCTGCGCAAAAGTGGATGTTTGTTCGGGCCGCGCGCCCTCGATTCTGCAGCTTGATCATCAAAGTTTGAACAATGTCTGGCAGGAGAGGAGGAGAAGTTTCCCCCACCAGCCACGGCGCTCGGCGGTTCACTCCGGGTGTCGTAAATCATCTCGTTTTGTCTTCACTCTGCTCACTTGTGGGGCTGACGCACCTTCATTCTTCCTGACTGCTCTCAAAAGCAATAAAAATAAACACAGAAAGGATGAAGGATGGTGTTTTCCAAAGAAAACACCACAAAAAAAAAAAAAAAGCGTTTTTTACGTGACCCAGAATACTTTCATTTAGCTAAAAAGAGTTTTTTTTTTTTTTCAGACCATTTTTTATAAAAACAGGCGCTTGAACTCAAACCAACAGGCATTCACAGACATGGAGGCTAAGTGCTCTGCAGGAAGACGTTTATTAGGACAGAAGGATGGGAATCTGTGTTCCTGGAAGATTTTTATCTGCTGCTGCCTGTAATGGTTTGTGTGCAGTCTGCTTATCTCCATGTTTGCTCTTTAAAAGGAATTCAACTAAATGTTGAGCTGGATGCTGGAGCCCCTGTTGACTTCACAGGAGGAATTCTGAAAACACTGTTATATACGCTGTTAGACTCGTGGCTTCCCCGCCATGTTGCTTGTGAAATAATAATAAAGCACAAACTTTTTTTTTTAACAAAATAAATTATGAGTTTATATATACATATATATATAAATAAATGTTCTTTTGAAAACAGGGATAAACAACATTTCTGAAGCCAGTCACCTCACTGGTATCCAAGCATCTGCTGCATTCACTGCTCTCTTCCAAATGGCAACGGTATCCATGTTGGAAATATGCTTATCAGAGCAGAACAAATCACATTGTGCTGAACTCCACAGAGGTTTACGTAATACACCTGTGGATATTTATTTTTCTGTCTGTGTGCAGCAAATATTAACCAGATACTAGCAAAGCTGTGTGCATTGATCGGTTTTTAAGCAGACTGCTTTTTTTTCAGAAATCATGTAAATCTGATATTTGGACCATTAACCGTTACGTAACCTCCTCTGCCTTCAGCCTGCTGTTTCCGAGACGCCGTAGCCTCAGAAGGAATATCCAAGGATAGCAACTATATTTATTATGTTTATTACGGAAGGGCTGCATAGCTTGTTTTATTGGATAAAACATGAGCGTGCTTGTTCTAAAGCTCCCACTGGTGAGTATCTTGTGGCTGTGAACTGCGTGGTGACATTAACCAGATGCCTTGCGAAGGTAAAAAGGCCAAGCGACATGAAGATGTTCGGCTCTGACAAACTACTACGCTGCAATGTTTTTCTTTTTTTTTGGGGGGGTGGTGGGGCGGGTGGGGACAGGGATACGAAGGGGTTAAAGCTAGGAGAGGAAAAAAAAAATCCCAATAGCAGGCGATGTGCTGGAAATATTTTAATTGTTTCTCAGCAGCCAGAGGTTACAGAAGCGTTTCACGGCGCTCCTTATTGATAGTTTTGTTATGGTTTCAGAAGGTGATTGGCTTTCATTTTGGTATTTTTTGCACCTGACTAGAAGAGCCTATTTGACAATGTTTAGGCAAAATAAAAAGTAAAAATAACCGAGCGCCATTGTTCAATTGATCATCTGCCGTTTACCAAGACTGCCATTTTTAATCCCAGTGTGATTTTTAGATAGCAGTAAAAGCATGATGCTTTTGTGGCGCTAGAGCAGAGGTTCCCAAACTGTGGGGTGCGGTATGGATGACTGGAAAAAAAAACAAAAAAAGAAACAACGATGAACGCTGGGGGTGGAGGAGGGTGTTTGCGTGGATGGAAGAGTGTAACAGGGAGTCTCTAATAACCTCTCTACCCTCCCCCGCTCATACACATCGTTCAACCAGACAGCCAGAGTCTAACTCTCCCTATTTATGATCCATAGGGGCGGGGGGGCAGAAAATGTTTGGAAACCACTGGGGGGCCCAGGAGAAAAAGTGACTCCTCTCACACACATGCTGTAACGTTGCCTCTGTTCCTAGCATTAATAATCAATCGCTGTTCACCACAGAAAGGCTCCTCAAGTGTCCCATACAACTAAAAGATTAAGTTATGGGGAAATAAATTAAAAATAAATACCCCCTTTTTAAATCCTTCATGAATGAGGGATGTGCCACATTTCTTAGGGACGGTTGAGTTCACTTTCATTAGCCTATTTAAAACCAGACCAATAAAAAATAACAATCATACAAACCCAGCTCACAAGTAGGCTAAGAGATATCAAAAGGCGACAGATTATGACCCGACCTAAACCCATTCAAGAGCACAAGAAACAGACATTAACATCTGTTAATTTGGAACAAAGCAATTTATAAAACATTTTGAGCCCAAAGACCCGTCTCAAACAAAAACACGTCTTGATCATCAAAATATTCTGAGGTCTAATGAGATAAACGAGAACTTTCTGAAAAGAGAGAAAGCAACAGAGCACTTCAGCTCTTGGACATTTTTTTTTATATAATTGATCAGGAATTCTGATTTCTACTCGTACAACTTGAAGGAGCATCTCTTGACATCAGTCTGCGATCTTAAACTCAAGGTCACCTGGGTTATGCAAGCAGGATGATGAGATTGGGAATCAGAGCTTTAAAAATAAAATCCACCTCTGGATCGGTAAAAGATTCTGAAGTGGACTAGTCAAAACCTGGAGTCGAATCTGATTCACATACTGTGGCATGACCTTAAACCATTAATTAATTCATTTACCACTATTCATGTTGTGGTGTGGCTAAATTAAAACAGTCCTACAAAGAAGAGTGGACCAAAAATCCTCCACGGTCATCTAAAATACTCTTAAAAAAAACAAACGCTGGTTGGTTGGGATAACATTTTTTTTTTTTTACTCTAAGAATTTAAGCAAACCTTTGAAAACATTTTTGCATTTACTCAGGTAATCTTTGTGTGTAATTTGAATTTGCTTGATGATCTGAAGAAAGAAAGAAAGAGTCACCAGAATCTGAAAGAGGGCAAACACCCAAACAGATATTTTAAAAAAATTTGTTCAACTTTGAAGATTGTAAGTCAACTAAAATGTAATCAGTGCATCTCACTAGCACTATATATCACATCATTGAACTGCGCCTCCTCCTTTGCATGTGCCATGTCGAGAGACTCACCATGCGGTGGACGTGTTGTAGGGCAGGAGTGTCGGGCTGTGGCTCTCTCCTCTGAGGCTGTGTCTGGGTTGGTAGTGGCTGCTGGGGACAATGGGCTGGGCTTGGGCCTGGACCTCGCTCTCCTCGGGCATGGACCGGTGCCACTGGTTGCGGGCCTTCTTCAGCCAGCGGCCGCCCAGACCCCACTTCTCCAGGTAGATCCGGCACAGCTCGTAGTTTATGGCTGAGTAGTAGAGGAAGTCCAGGGCCAGCAGCACCATGACGAAGAAGCCGTAGATCCACACGCCGATCAGGGCTGTGTAATTGCTGCCAGAGGAGAGAGAGAGACGGGGAGCAACAGCACGGCTTTATCTGGGAAAAGATGATGATTAACACTCTTTACACGCCGAGAGCTTCCATTTTGATATTCTAAAAGCTAAGCTCCCAAATCCCGAAGGCTATGGTGGTGCTGCCAGGTGTGAACGTTCGCTATTCACTTGGCAGGACCAAGATGTTCATCCAATTCTCCCTTGGTAAAAAAAAAAACAAAAAAACGAAAGAGAAAAAAAAAACAACTGTTAGATAAATAAATATAAACCTCCATCTGTTCCCGTTGCAGTTTCTTAAAATCAGCTGCACAAATTATACAAAGAATTTAATTGGCACAAGAGACTTTTAATCCCCCCCTCATTTTGGCTTCGACAAAAATAAAATAAAACCAACAAACATCTCTGCTCTTATGTTTCACCTCTTACGATTTTTTTTCTCCACGCGTTACATGATCCAGCTGGATTTATGTGGGTCACATTTGAACTACTTTAGTCTGCCAGCATCCATAATGTCTAACAAGGTAAACGAGCAAAAAAAAAAAAAAAAAAATAGTTTCAGAAAATAAGCTTCCCCGAGAAGTGGGAGACTAGGCCTTTGAGCAAACGGGGGATATTAAATTATCTCTGAGTGTGACATTTCTGCCCGCGTTGGCACTGAGGGCTTTTAGTCGGGGGAATATCCCACAAATGGATGAAAAGAAAGAAGAAGAAAAAAAAAGATACTCTGACTCAGACGGGGAGCTGACACTCAATATTACTTGAAAATAGAGATTTATTTGGAGGGAAGCAAATTTTATTTGCCTCGCTATCCAATTACAGTAACCGCACTGATTAATGGCGCGAGAAACCGTGATGTGAAAATGCTTCTAGATTTAGCAAATCAAATGAATCCTATTATGTTGTGAATTCTCAGAGCCCTATAGATATTAATCTGAAGAAACCGCTTCAAATGGATATGCTGAGCTGCCCGGAGGTGCATTAGGATAGATGAATGCTGCGTCTGCTCTCAGATCTGCAACAACGCATGCTCACCTCACCTGCATTTTCCCACTTCTGAGTTTGAAACAAACACTTATTAAATCTTGTGAGACGCGTCGAGGGGAAATGTTTACAGTACGGTGCTATATGTGTTTAGGAAGAAATTGTGCTCGTCGCTAGGAGGAAATTGTCGACTTGTTATTAAATACAGGAACTTAAATCCCTCTAAGGGTAGATGATGCAATTCATCAGCTATCAACAGCTCTACCTTCCCTGCCTGGTTTTTTTTCCAGCGTTCGTTTTAATGCGACTCCACTGGATTGCCTTGCAACAGTCTAGAGGAGCTGCTAGTATCCAGAACTCAGATGAGAGAATCTGTTGACAAGAAAACTGGTTGTGCATCCAAACACTTTGATCTTTAGGAGTCTTATGACTTTATTGTTGGAATAAAGTCATGAGAAGCCATAACTGCAGCATCTTACGTCGTATGACCTTAATCTATTTAAGGACACAGTAAAGAACAAGGGCGCACTCGGACCAGATGAAATGGGAATTGAGATGTTGGGATCCTTTTCTTTAGCTCAGAGCTGAATGCAGCAGGCTCATCCTAGGAGGTAGAGACTGCATAAAAAAAAAAGAAAGAAAGCCTGAGTTCAAGGCAGAGGTTCACATTCCTGCAGGAAAACATCTCCAACCACACAACCTAAGCTAAAACAGAAGGCTTTTCAGATCAAAGCATATCCTTGTGTTTGAAGGGCCTATTCAAAGTACGTACTGATATCCAGTTGTTGTTCACAGACACTCACTATCCAATCTGACTAAACTTGCTCTATTTTGCAAAGACGAACGGCTAAAAACGTCCATCTCTACTGATGTGTGTGCCACACTATTAAGGTTTTTTTTTCTCCACTGTTTCAACTGTACTATTTTGTGTCGGAGCACCGCATAATACTTCGACAGCTGCATTCGGAACCACTTTCAAAGTTAATAAAGTGGAAGGGGAGCAAATATTTTTTTGCGTTTCCTTTCAGCTCCTGTTTTTACCCTGCGTACCCTGACGACTCCTTCAAAGGTCAAATGCCCTTTGGTGTTCAACACCTGCAGCGCTAAACCTCCAACCTGTAATAACATTTCCACCATGTGGTGTGAGGAGAGAGCAGAGTGGTGGCCAGTTTTTCTTTTGTTCCTCTTTTTTTTTTTTTAGCTTTGCCAGTGGTAAATATCAAACCCGCAGGCCCATCACCTTTTGAGGCAAGATGAAAGAATTGCTCACTGGGCTTCCCAATGCTAAAACTGAAATACCACGGCCTGCTGGGGGAGGGAAGAGGGGCAGCGTGAACCGACTGCATGCTGCGAGGGCATTAGTACAAAAAGCTGCGGTGTTGCCACCTAACCCTCCCACTGAGAGCTCCCACAGAACGAGAGCGACCGTTTTTCTGTGTCCTTCATGCAGCAGAAACCACCTCAGCCTGCTAGCGAAAAGCCCGTCCTCCAGGTACATCGCACCGCAGCTCGCCAGTACTGACCTAACTATTAATCCTTTCCATCCAACAACTGTATTTTGATAGAAACTAGACAGAAAGAGGACATGGCATCGGAGCAGCAGCGTTGTGAGCAGGTGGGCCGATCGCCACAAGTGCTTTCGGCATCTGCTCTTCACTTCCATCCTTTTGAATGCCTCTCTGTAAGCTGCGGCTCAATGTCGACGAACCTCTCCAGCAAAAGGTGAACCGCGTCAACGAGCGGGACGGCGAAGAGAAAGCCGGTCCTCTTGCAAAAGTTGCAGTTTAAAACCTTTTGGTCCAACGTAGCTGCAGGCGGAGAGTCGCTGAACAGTCACGGCCTCCACCTTTTTCTCACTAGTCGCTTTGATTAACAGCTCTTGCTTATGCCGCCATTTTATTATCCATGGTTTGGCCCCTTCCTACATACACTTCACATCAATAAACAAACCATTTTGCAAGCCCCGACTTACACCATTGCGTATTGTTGACTTTTTTTTATTTATATCTGAACTGTTAAAAATCATTTTAACAACTCATTTGTACATGTGCGTTAATTTCTGTGAAGCGCGCACCTTTTCTTGTCGTTTTGGAGGAGCCATAAAACCACATTTCCCTGCAGTGGGCCACAGATGATAGAACATTACTCTAATTGTCAAATCGGTCGGTATAAAAAGTCCAGAATGATCCATTCACTTGAACAGGTACAAAATAACAAAGGAATGAACTGACCAGCACCCATTTCATTCAGCTAACACGAGCATAAGTTGTACATTGTAATGTAGTTTGGTGAAAAATGAAGAAAGAAAGAAAAAAAGCTAGGGTATTTGGTGTTTTATTGACTGATGCACTGTTTTGTGTGTGCGTGTGTCATGTTTAGTGACAGCTGGGATGAGCCATGTGCCCCTTCCTGTGACCACGAGCAAGATAAGACAGGGGAGGAGAATGAATAAGTAAATGAATGAATGATGTCACTACACGATTTATCCATTTATAGCCCAACAGTGTTTCCTTGCTCGGTCTGACACGTATTTTCCCGAGACGTGACCGCGACACACATTTACTAAAAAGAAAACAACAACAACAAAAAAAACAGCGTGGATATTTCTTTTTTTTTTTTTTTTGCCCGAATGCTCGGTCGACGTTGTTTGGACGCAATTTGCGTCGCTTTAATCGAACACTGGTGACCCAGATTGTTTTATTAGAGAAAGAGACCAGAAAGTTCCTCGTCGTCCTTCATTTTTAACAAGTTGTACAACGACCTGATCAAACTCCACTAAATCTCTTTCACAAGATGAAATAAGAAATGTAAGACGGCGAAACAATGTAGATGTCACTGGGTTGTCATAGTGATCCTAGTTCACAACGGAGAACGACTTTGTTCTCTGAATATGATTTGCGTCTTGCAGACAAGAAGCTAGCAGAAGCTAACGCTGGCTAAGTTCATCTTGGGCATTTCACACATTGTAGAGCTGAAAACTCAGCTCCATACATCTGCATATATCCAATCTCGTCTTGTTCTGGTAGTAAATTATGAAACTAGGGCTCTTGAATTTGCAACACGCAAACAGTCTTGCTTGAAGGAAGTCACAAAGAAATAATGTTCTTTATTTTAATAAGGAAATATCCCGTTCTCGCTGACGGGCGTCCCACACTGTGGTGGATGCCGATGGGCATATTTGGAAACGGGTCCAAATTAAAAGTTTCTAAGGACCTGATACAACATCGGGTCAACTCTGCTCAGTATGCTGCTCTAAAGCCATAATCCAACCCGGTGCCATTAAATCAACCCGCTCTCTCATCGATCTAAGACTTATGTTCGCAGATACAACCCTCATGTTGGGTTTATTTTTAACCTTTCTTTGTCAAAGGTGTGTGACTTTTCAAAAGTGCCATAAAGTTTTTGCACAATCCCCAAAAGTATGTGAAGATCCCTTCATGCTTCCTTCTGCACAGAGTGTTGAGGATGACTTAAATGATAAGAGACATTTATTATAATATTTCATCCTGACTCTTTAAAAAAAAGCAAAAAAAAAAAAAAAGCCTTAAAAGGAAACGGGCAACGAGGCGGTTTTTGACGCGTACTTACTTGTGTGCGTAACCGTCTGAGGTGGTGGTGAGGTTGACCTGCATGACCATCTGAAACTCGGTGTCGTTGCAGCAGTACTTGAAGGCCGTGTTGTTGTGGTGACAGCAGAACATGTAGGTCTTGTTGTCGGAGAGGCGCGGGCAGTGGAATCCAAAGTGGTACCGCCCTTTATGGTCGAAGTAGGGTTCGCACACCCGGTAATGAGCCGAGAGAGCTGCAGCGTCGGAGGAGAACACGACAAGTCACTGTTGCTGTTTTCAGATCCATCCACTCAGAGCAAATGCAACTCATGACCTTTGAGGTAGAAAATTGTGTTTATCTCCCGGCTCTGAAACCCCGTATTAGATTTATTGACGGAATGCTGCTCTTAAAGGAAAGGTCTCGCAGCCTGCAGCTGCAGCACCGGAAGACCTCTGAATACTTCATGTTGTGCTTTTTGTTTGGCTTTTGGAAGCTGCTGGACACAGAAAGCCTCCGTGTGATAATGTGAGGAACGCGAAGCGAGCGGGGCTTCACTAGCAAAAATAACCAAAAATGGCCAAATGTGAACCGTGCCTGGCGAAGGCAAACACGGTCCTCGCGCGCGCAATTGTTTCACGTGATTTGAAATAATTACCGACAAACTCCTGGGTTGTGTCCTGGTAGAAGCTGGAAGGACAAAACCTTACAATTTGTTAAGAAAAAAACCCAAAAACCTCCCTCTGTCTTATGTAGAATCTGAAGGGACAAAGTTAGAAAAAGAGGACCATTATAAAGTAAAAGAAAACCTCACTGAGCAAATGGTAATTCTTGCTTATTTGCATTCATAACTGTGCTGTCATGTTCCTTCAGCTTCAGAGCGAGATAAATATCTGCATTCTTGCTTTTTAATGGGGGAAAGGGGGATAAAATAATGCAGCTTCTGCAGTCGGATCGGGCAGGAAATAACCTTTCTGATGACATTGAAATCTTGGGAATCGACTTCAACGTGAGCTCAGACGCCATCTGATGAGAGAACAACTCCACAACAGTTACTCCACTTTTGTCCTCGCTAATCAGCGCTAGCTACTTAGCATTGCCTCATTTTTATAACCAATAATAAGTGCAGGAAAACATATTGCAGCTCGCGGCGAGGCAGCTGTGTTGCGCCGTGACGGTATAAAAACTGCACGGAGGACATTTATTCACACACTTAATGAGCTCAAGCGCTTGCTCTCTTACCCCGTAAGACTTGTGCATACTCATAAAGAAAACTGCCGAGGCTGCCTTCGTGTGTATCTCTAATAATCTTCAACCTTTGTTTGAACAGAAGGAGAGAGCAGAGTCGACACAGAACAACGCAAAGTAGCTTTAAAGGCTGACAGGGAAATAAGGAAGTAACCTTGCAAACGTATTAATGCCCCATTCTGTCATGGTACGACCACAAAACGTCAGCGTTTCTAATCAAGATTCTCTGATATTCCAACACAAAATAGTGTGTAATTATGAAGGTTTTTTTTTTTTGTAGTTTTCCCAGATGAATCCTCTTTTTCCATGATCTGTCACTGAATGGCCACTTGCTGGGTTTGAAGGGAGACACCTGAAGCCTGGAATGTAGAGTTATATAACCCAACTCTGGTTTATCTCCTCCACAACTTCCTGACCTCTCTCTCCACTGTGCTTCTTCATCTTCTCAAATTTGTAAAGTAGTAAGTCAATTCTAGGATTTTTCTTAGGGTTATTGGAGTAAAGGGAACTCGGTACAAATCCATGAAACATGTAAAAAAAAAAAAAAGATAAATAGTTATTATATGTATTGTTGCAACTTGTTTGTGGATATGCTAATATGATTTGTTGCGCTCTCTGTGCCTCATAATCATCAGACAAAGCATGAATAAAAGGTCGCCTGTTGACGTGACGTGCTCTCGCGTCACTTCGGCTGCAAGTAACTCGTCTTTGTCTTGGGAAAGCCTAAAAATCTGCCCGCGCTGGTAATGAGCGAATTGTTGCTGCGGTTTAGTTCGGCGGTCCACTTAGACACGAGTCTTTCCGTAACCTCAGGCGGAGACGGATCGGTATTTGAACAGGCGTTCTCTAAGAAAGTAACGAGGTTCGGCGTCTCCGGCAATCTTCTCTGCGTCACGCTTAACTTTGACAGCGGCGAGGTTAAACCACAGCAGATCTCTGGAACAAAGGGAAATTAAAAAAAGGTGGAAGGCGCGTTGAAGAGACAGGAAATCACGCTGAGCTTTTGATTCAGCGAAGCTTGCTGCGAGGAAACCGAGACGTGGACGGTAGCGTTCGGATCTGGTCTCTTACTTCTGTGACGGAAACCAGCTGCCCCCCACGAAGCTACTGCCACTGTAACACACACCCACCTGCTTAATTTCATTAACACCTCCTGAGACTCAGGACGCCATTAACAGCTGGGCTCTCCCCGACGCAGTTTGTTTGCAAGCTGAAAACCACCACGGCTCTTTGCAAGCGGAACGAAAAGCCTCTGAACGCCAGAAAGTGTTCACACGACGTTCTTGTTGATCTATCGCTGCTTTCACATCTACAAGTTTCTTGCCTCTTGTGCTCTGAGGCATTAAAGTTAATGTTCTATTTTATTCGACTCTCATTTAAAAGAAGAGGAAATTGAATAAAGCAACTTCATATTTTTCAGAATGTGGAAAAAATGGCTTAACTTGTCTTTCAGTTATGAAAACAGAGAAGTTACTAGCAAAGTCATCACCTCTGACCGATCACCTTTATGGCTACACAGCCTTTCTCTCGCTTACAACAAAGACAAAGTCTTCTGGTTGGAAGTATTTCCAATTGCAGAACTCACAGTGGGTTATGGTGTAGAAACAACTAATTTATAAATAGAGCTGGAAAGCTATGAGCAACATGTCTGACTGCAGGTTTAGCTAGCTGAGTAAAAACAAACTGAATTAGTGTTCAGAGTTCACCAATTAATTACTTTGAATTTCATGCGGGTTTGTCGTGACATTTTACATTTTCGACTGTAAATTATCCTTGCACACTCAAGAAGACATTATCATTGACTAACTCCCCTATCCGGAAAGTTGACGACTTATAAAGTGGACAACTAAGTCAATGTTTTGGTTGAGGCCGTCGCAAAGCCCTGATCTCAGTCCTACAAAGAGTTTACGGGCCAATCTGAAAAGGCATTTGTGAGCGAGGCGGCCTACAAACCTGACTCAGCTCCACCAGCTCTGTCAGGAGGAAGCTTGTGAAAGAAAACCCAAACGGTTTGACACCAGTTCAAACCATTTAAAGGCAACTCAGCCAAATACTCAGTAAATGTATGTCAACTTTTGACTGTGGAGATCTGAACAAGCACATTTCTGACATATTCTTTCTCTCATTAAGGGACATTTAGCAAATGGAAATAATTTTGGTAATTCAAACTGACGCAAGACATGAAGTTTGGTCAGGCTTAACTTCAGACAAAGGAAAGCTGTTTGTGTCTTTTTATTTGATGTATAAACTTCTATCAAGTTTATATATAGTTGAAAACATTGAAACAGCAGCAGATGAATGTTTTAAAATCAGTTTAATGTATATAAGCATTCTCTGCTGCTTGTTGATTACAGTTGTCCTTTTTTTCCAACAAACGTAGCCCCTTTTTGGGCTTTTCCTACCAAATACGACAACGTTTTGGCTCTAAACGCAGCATATGTCCTCACATTGACTCATCTGACCCTCAGAAATCAACATCTCCTAGGTTTTTCCGACAAAACTTTTGCACATTTCGTTGTCTGCTCTGCCTTTATGCCTCGACCTTACAGACTTTTTTTTTTCTTTTTCTGAAACAAGGTCTGTCTTTTAGAGCACAGGGATGGGTTAGGTCTCACACGGGTGTCTGCCGACCCCTCTAATGAGACAAACTTTTGAAGGGGGCCAGAAAGGCAGACTCGCTGATGGACACGATCCTGACTTTTACATACCTGCAGTGGACAGCAGGAGGAAGATGACCGTCAGGACATTAAAGGACTGCCGGCTGGTGATAGTCATCTTCTCGTCCTCATGTGGGAAGAAGGATGGGAGCCGGTGGGGAGGATGGGGAAGGGGGAGCACTGCTCTGTTTTAACTGGATGTGGGCATCCTCTGCATGCTGACAGCTCCTCTCACATGGCTGCTGCTGGGAGACAGGACTCCTGATGGGAACAAGACAAGCAGGGAGAGAAAAGATTAAGATATTTGATTCGGGTTTCTGGACGTTCTGCCTAAACTGGGCCGACAGATGGCCCGGTAGCGAACGCTGGCGACGGCGGCTCCCTAAATGTGTCCAAAATCTCGCGTAAAGTAATAGCTGGGCATTTGGCTTAATTGAAACGAAGAAAGAGCCAGGTTCTGTGTTCGCCGCTCAGACCGACTTATAAATATAGGCAACTTCAAGCGATCAACCGGAACAGACACAAAGACGACAAACTGACAGCTGGATTATTTCAGCAGGTTGCCGCAGTGAATCATCTGTATCCTGACGTCCGTCCAGATGTCATTTTGACACATTCCTCCTACCTCCAAAGTATTATTTGGGAACATCATCAACAACCCCATCTCCCAGCGGTAGCTGCCTCCCCACCTGGAGGGACAATAGAGCCAGCAGAGCCATAAAACTGATCAAGAGCAAATGGAAGAGTTCCTCAGGACTGGAAGCACTTCTTATTGCCATTTTTCAACAATAGCTAAATTAAACACACGAGACACCATTTTCTGTGGTATTACTTCTCAGTTTGTTGCAGTTTGTTACTTATGTTACAAAATGTTACTTATGGATATCAGAGTAAAGGGCCCAGAGTAGAAGGATATTCTGAAAAGTATTGTTTTTTTTAATTACATGTGTAAATCGCCCACAAAATAAAACATATTAATCCTCGTCGTTAAAACTGATGAAATGTAGAAAGGTTTTTGTTTCAAACCTCTATTAGGAACTCACTTCAGTAGGTTCTAATTTTTGTTTCTTCAGCATATTTCCATTTAAAACTACTTAACGCTCACAAATTTTTTGCTCTCCGCAAAACAACAGGAAGGAAGATTAGGCGTCAAATATATTTTTTATTACGAATGGTTTCATCGGCAATATGTCTTAAAATTAAACTTTAATCTGTCCCCCCCCACCCTTTATTATGTCAGAGGGAGAAGAGATAAATCACAGCTAATGCGATTCTGTGACTTTGTTTGAACATGGAAATTGTGCAAGTAATGCAATAAAAGTGCAGTGTTCTGAGAAGAAAAAAAAAGAAAAGTGATGTTTGTATCAAATATTTAATAAATTGCAGGGAATCCGCTCCTTCAGCACAGCGTCAGAGTTTGGATCGTGAAGCTGCTGAGGAGCACGTTGCTTGTAAATGATGCATTGTGGGAGGTCATGCATCCCCCTCGTTCCACCGCTTCCCCTCCCAGTTAGCGTTCGGATCTTCGTCGCAGTTTTCTGTCCACTGATGGTAAGTAAGATAAATGAAGACGCTGGTGCGACCTGCTTAGACACGCACCTTCCTGCTCCATTGCAAACGCATTGCTGTAACAGCACAAGAAGAAAGCACACATCAACAGCTTCAGTTCGTTAATGAACGAGTGAGCGA
The DNA here is from genome assembly GCA_903067095.1 of Girardinus metallicus. Lineage (NCBI taxonomy): Eukaryota > Metazoa > Chordata > Actinopteri > Cyprinodontiformes > Poeciliidae > Girardinus > Girardinus metallicus. The sequence goes on from CAEGAE010047077.1 coordinate 74,818, forward strand.
TTTGCGACCTGAAAGTGAACACGCTCTCTGTTCTCAGACTAAAATGCAATGGATCCGAGCTGCACCTTTAAATATTCACGCGACAGTAATTTCACTGCTTTGCCTTAGTGTGCCTTTAAAAGTGACCTCTAAACTTTACACCGCTTTACAGCTGCAAGTTCACGTAGGGGGAAATTCGAAATCCCCCTCGCGACCCCACCTCGCAGCTTGGGATGCAAGGAGAGAGCGTTGCAAAAAAAAAAAAAAAGAAGTTGACTACTGAATTATTGACAAGGGAATGGCCGCTGCCAGGAGAAAAGAAACCACTTATATCAGCGCAGAAGGCCGCCAGTGCAAAAAAGAAAATAAATATATAAAAATAATCGAGGCCCATATTCAGTTCATTGTTGCATCACCATCCTTTAAAGTGTTTTTTTTTTATTATTTTTCTTGCGCTGTTCAAACCCGGATTGCAGGATATCCATTTGGAGAGAAATTGGTGAATATTTTTATCGAAATGTATGGTCTGAATTTAATGTTCAGAGAGGAAAGACTGCAGCTCCATTCCGTGTCATTTAAAACAAACAAAAAAAAAAAAATAAAAAATCTAATCAGGGAATCGTCCCCTGTGCTTACATGTGAAATATTTAAAGACAAGAGACTAGCAGATCATAATACTCATGTTTACACTGCTGCGATTATTCCCACAGCAGAAAGAAGAATGTCGTTACTCTGCTGCATATTTTATAGACGAGGGTACTATTTTCAAAGATGTAAAGAACATCTTGACTTAAAAGACCTTAGTGATGAAAGGAGCAATCAGAAAGGTGAAAGTTTTTTTTTTTTTTTTTTTTTTACAAACGTAGAGACAGAGCAAAGTTATAACAAAGTCAACATTTTACATTATTTATGGAGCAGCAGTCGTCTTTTCAAGCGCAGTGAGATCGCTGATCATCGAAATGATGAGGAAACCAAACAAGCTTTGTGCAAAATACGCCAATAAGCAGCGCAATCAATAAGCACTTTGGCTGGATTCATCATCTGCAAATATTTGCAAGTACTTTTTAAGAGTACCGCATGAGATGTTCGGCAGTGTAATAAAGCACCGATCATATCTGCCTCAGAGCAGATCTCTAAATGTTGATAAATCTGGTTCATAAATCAGACTGAAGGTGCTTAAGAAACTCTTTTACAAATATTCAGGTGCTGGACTGAAAACAAGCAGGAATACCAGCCAAAGAATGTGAAGTATTAATCAAGGTCATTCAAGGACTTCAAAGACAATTGGCTCAGGAAAAGACTTTTACACGGCATGTGGAAATAATGATGATTTTGTCCAAGTGTTATTCAAAAGAACCAGAAAGTAACAACATCATAATTAAGTCCTGATTTTTTTTTTGTTTTTAAACAGACATACTTTCTTGATGTCATTTTGGGTTGTTGTTTTTTTTTTATACAGTCAACTGGAAAACACACAGAAAATACCTATGATCTTTTTTTCAGTTATTTTAAAAGAACACTGCAAGCACAGATTTTTGTTTTTCTTCCCCAACAACTTGAGTTCAGAAGAGGCTCATGGCAATTTTCACACTATTCACACTTCAGCACAACTTGGCTGCCAAAGCTGAAATCCTCCTGGCTGCAGGCTGTTTGGGGAAAGTTGCATTAGTCGGGGCCAGCAGACCTTCACAGCATAAGTACTTCTGAGATCCTTTAAAAGTACCCTCAACTCAACAGCTATAAATCCAATTAATTGACGTAATTTGGGGGAAATGTCAATTATCTATAAATGCTTATATCTAGGTGAAGAAGCTTTAAAATGTGTGATGCAAGAGACGCATGGAGGAATCAGCTGTTTTGAACCAGTTCTATTTCTTTAAAAAAATTTTAGGGTTGTTTTTTTTTTTTTACATTTGTTAAAACTGTCACTATGACATGAGACAGATAATCTGTGAACAAATTGAGTTCCTGTCGCCATCTGCAGAAATGTGCAGCTTGGTCAGAAACAACAAATCAGGAGGAGAATCTTTGAGCTGTCAATCATGCTCGTGCACCCGCTGCTCACACCCTACCTCTTGCTCTTTGCTACTCTACTGTAGGTTTCCCACACCAGAGCCTGCCACGAATGCTAAGGCTAGTTAGCATGGCCACCAATGATGGCGCGGATAAGCTGTTTTCCTGTAAGAGTAAGTCGTTTCTCATCCATTAGCACATTCAGAAGCACATACATGAGGTTGATTGACAATGCCAAGACCTCCCTCCTGGCTCTGATGGGTTGCTTTTGACTGGGAGCAGTGCATTTCTCCTGACGGCCACCGGGAGGAAGTGGAGGAGCCTGAGTTTTTTCACAAAATATCCGTCTCATACCAAACTGTCACGACATGGTGAGAGTTTAAACAAATATAGAAAAGGCATAATTTTTTTTTTATAAAAGTTACATGCTGCAACTTTAATCATGTCTTTGTACTTATTATTTTACACATTTTAACACTGTACCTCATCATGCACTGTTGTTTTGTATGCAACTTTCAATGATTTTATGTCATAAAAGCCACTTAGGAAGATGAGAATTTATGTCTTCATCCTGGATAAATAAAGGTTGAACAATAATAATAAGTTCTGATCTTCAAAAACAACACCGGCTTGGTATGCCACCAGTTGGCAAGAAGCGCAGTGGGCCGTCTCCCTGTAAAAATAGCATTGTCTCATGTAATAAAAATATCATCATGTGACCAGAGCTGCTAAACCCGCAGCCACAGCTGTTCGTCAGCATTAGAGAGTTCTCTCCTGACCTGATCCGATTAAACGAATGAGCCCAGAGACCTATGAAGACCTCCTTTTCCAGTCTCGCTCAGTCATCCTTGTTCTGTTTCATGCAAAACCATCTGCTGCCTTTTTATTGCGACTTATCGCCACCAGAAATTACAATTTATAGAAAACCTACGCTACCTCAATGGAGCCTGAGTGGATAAACAAACATGTTGGAGGAACGCTGTACCTGCCAGAGTTCCTGCTGGTTGTTTTGCTTCCTTCGACTGAAGGCTGCACATGATAACCAAACCAATCCGTGGACGCAATATGGAGAATGTGTTGGTGGAGCACAGCAGGCTTTGTGTGCTGGAGCCTTTAAACACATCTTTGATCAGTGACGCTCTCTTCCTGCTGGAGAGACGCAGGTGGCCGGGGTCCCAAGAGCCTTGTTAGAGTGGCACTCTTTTTATTTCCGCTCCGGCTTTAGACGACAATACGTCGGCTTTGGCGCGGAATCCCGGTCTTTTATAGACATGTTTACGTCTGCTGTGGTCTTTCACATGACTTTGGTACACCAGGATTTATCTGTTTTACATTGAGTCACAAAATTTACACGGCTACCTGCGCTGGTCAGCCATAAAAGGGTGGAGGTTCAGAGTGCCGCTCTTGTTTGCAAAGAAGTGAGGGTTTGATGGGTTTGTGTAAAGAGTCTGACGGTGGTGAAACAGAACATGGACTGTAAACATGCAGGGAGGCAAATACAGCATGGAGGAAAGTGTAGAGCTTCCTGGGAGGGAAAGTAGAGCAGCAACGCTCGCGCAACTCGCATATCAAGAAGATGGCAGTCGTCCATTAACCTTTTATTTTTCTTCTTCAAGTTCCGAACACAAACATGTAAAAATAAAACCTTTCGAACTCATAATTAATCAAAAACTCAAGGAGTTAATTTATGTATCTACGTGCTCCTCATCGCAGCCAAGAAGAAGAAACGAATGTGAAGTGACCAATTACTGCGGCAACCACTGTGAAACTAACACACTTTTCATCACAACACAGCACGAGACCCAGATCTGTCAGTGGTGTAATGAGGGACTGTGCAGCGGAATATTTTGGGCTATTTGGAGATTAGACACAGTGATACACTGGCCATGTCTCATGAATGTCCTGCTCCAAGGTTTATTTTTGTTTGGATGAAAACTTCAAAGTATGTGACTTGTTAATATGCTTTCTTAAAAAAAAAAAAAAAAAAAAAAAAAAAAAGATAGCTGTGTGGTCTTAAATCATTTTTTTTATTTTTTAAAATCTAAACAGGTTTTAAAGTTGCAACTTTTTATTAATAGATTAGAGAAAATACTAAAGCCTCTTATTTTAAGCAACAATGTCCACATTCTTCTCCGTGCTGCTGCCGCGGTCTTAATCAATGTTTATGTGGAGAATCAATCACCACTAAACTCGTGAGCCTGAGAGAGCATTAGGAGTCAGATGCAGGTTAGAGATGGGCCTTCATTTTCACATGATGAGTGCCTAGGAGTGGCTCTGCTGATGGGTTTGTGTCCAAGGGCTGATCAACTGCAATAAGCCCCGCGCCTAATTAGTGCTTCTTTCTACTGTCTTCGTAATAAATTGGCTTTCATTCACTTTGTATGCCATTAGAGCCTCTCTCAAAAGCCCTTCTGAGTTTCGCCGTAACACGAGGCTGTGCTGCGATCTAATTATTGTAATGTGCACAGGGAGGGCAAACTGTATGGAGAGCAGCTAACGAAGACGGTCAGGAATAGGTGCGGGTTTGCTGTCGGCGCACGAAACTTTGCACGTATCTTGTCTGGATGATGTCAGCGACATAGTGGCTTCCTTTTGATACACCAGATCATCAACTCTTGAGAGAGGAGAGCGACACCTGTCGCATTTCTTGAGGCCGAGGAGGAGTCGGGGTGTGTGGCTGAGAACATTAGACGTCTTTGTCAACAGTGGCGCTTCATTAGCTAGCGTTCGGTCTAGCTTGTGTTCAGTCTCCATGGAAACCAGCTCGTCACGGGGCGCCAGTAATCTCCACTCCTTCTGTTAGTGCTTTAGGTCAGTCTTTCTCAAATTGTGGTCCGCGGGCGTCCCCTACTGGTCCGCAAAGTACTGCATGTAAACGACCGTTTATTTGCTGTGGCCAGTCACATTTATAAAACTTCTTCTTGATTAAGAGACTAATACTTTCATTTCAGGTTGTATATATTTAGATGTTGGGTTATAATTTCAAGTTAGGTTGTCCGTGAGTGTTTGCTAAATTGGGCTAAGTGGTCCTCAGGCGGAAAATGTTTGAGAAACACTGCTTTAGGTTATAACTCAGATTTAAGTCATATCTTCAAGACAAATGTTTCACAGTAGACCAACTGCTTTGTCATCTGGATAGTTGATATCTGCCCGTCTGCTAGCTAGTACAGCTAGCTGAATTCAAAGACGTGACTATGATCAAAGCATAAACGCAGCAGACTTGTATTCATGTTGTGTGTACTTGGATTTGTAAATAATCCAACCTGTTATCTAAGGAATAACAATTGGGGGAAAACTGTGCTTTAATTGCAATATCGTCTCAAATAACTTTCCAGGAATCCTTAATCATTTGTTAGAGCATCTGTTAGCTAGCAGATGCTCTAACAGATGCTAGCTAAAAGATTTCCAAGCACACCGTATCCCGGGCATCTTCATCTGGTTACTGGATTAGAAGTCGGTCAGGAATGTTTCTTGTCAATACGTAATCGAAGGTTCTCCTAATCTCCATGGAAACCTCTTCATTGGAGTGCATGGAGCTAAAAATGGAGTGCACAGCCTTTCTCAAACACACTGAAAAATTACTTCTCGGGAAATATAAAATACCTGCTCGAAAAAAATCTCAGTTTCTTTACCCCAATGTTATATTTGTTGCATGTCTCTTTAAAATGTCTATTTCTTTTTTTAAAATGTAAGTGATGGTCTACTTCGTCCCGTTAGACTACACCTCGCCTTCTTTAGCTCGCTGCTCGTCCTGAAGCGGATCGATTATTTAAGTGTTAGAAATTCAAATTTTAGAGGGTTATTCCCCTCCCCCAATTAATTTGTACTATAATCTTTAAAAGAACACTCATGAATGTGAAGCGCAGCAATTATCAGAGGCAGAGCTGTGAATATTACAAGACACTAGAGTTTTGCCTGCTGCAGTTACGTTTAATATATCCACTCTGTGAATCAATCAGAAACCAAGAGAGAGATCTGATTCACTTACAACAGTAGCAGTTCTTTAGGACAAGACGACGAATAAAAATGAACCCGAGGACACGCAATAGTAACAATAATAATAATCTAAAGCACTAAAGAAATACGTTTTAGCTACAGTATTTATCTGTATTTAAACAGCGTTTAAATACAGATAAACATGCACATAATTAAGTAATTCAGTTAACATAACAAGACAGTGAATTGAGCGAATCATTTCGAGAAGCTAGGCAAAAAAAAAACAAAAAAAAACGCTTGGTTGTTTTTATCATGCCGTCTCTTTGTTATGAACAGTCGAAGCAGGGCTGGAGTAATAGCCGACCCCACAGAGTTCCAGCTGCAGCACTCGACATAAATTTAATAGAAAACACAGAATCAAACAGAAGTAGTTTTTGGTTTATATGACGCTGAATAAATTTTCCAGATCAAATCTGCTAAATTAAGACCAGAGGCAGCAGCAGCAGGTTTTGGTCGAGTGGATTGATGTCGCCTGGGAGACATCGACGTCATAGAAGACACAGGGAAGCATGTACCACCTTATAATTAGCTCCCACAATGTATTATACAGGAAATTAATATAGTCCATCTTTAAGGGGGTGGAAAAAAAAAGCTGAAGGAGAGAAACAACAGAGTTGCCATAGAGCTTGTTGGGCAGACTTTGACCAGTTTGGCAGCGTGACGAGGTCAACTAGTGCGCAGCGCTTCGACTAAGCTGCATGTGTGGTCTTTTTTTTGTTGTTGTTGTTTCTGATATGGTTTGATAGATTAACAGAAGAGGAAGAAGATGTGTAGTCAAACTCTAAACTGCAGGAGGTCTGCTCTATCACTACCTGATACATGATGGAAACCATCCTGCTTGGTGTTCAACCTTTACCCTCAGTAATTTAGCTCTATGTGCCAGAATGGAAAATGTAGCTTATTCTCCCACGACCCCCAAAAAGCTAGGCAGAATAATAGCTCACGTTTTTCACATAAATATTTGTCTATTAAAGCCATTTGAAACATTTCTATTAGTCTCTATCAGAAGGTAACTCTGATCTAAAGGAGTTGATCTATTCAGTTTCAAGGTTAGCAGCAATACAATGCATCACAAATATTTATAAAACTCAAAATCCAAAGTGATTTTAAATATTCAATGTGAAACCTTAAACAGTGAAAGGGGCTAAACTTCCAGTCTTACGCACCTTAGATACTTAGGTAGTGGATAATACCTTGCAAATGTCTTTTATTATCATTTTATGTGATGGATCAACTTTAAGTATTGCAATCATAGCTTGATTTGTGCGACCCAAGATCAGGGTCATGCAGAGGGGAGAGGTTCTTGAACGAATGTTGTTTCTCCTTCTCAATGTTCTTGTTTCTGTGTGTGTGTGTCTGGAGGCCTGCCTGTCTGCCTCAACAATAATTTTTACTTATTAAAAACAAATTAGCTAAATAAGATTGTCTGGCCTCCATCAGTCACATGATGACCATTAACCAAAGCTCATACTCCATCTCCTCAGGTGCTCTGCTACGCGAGTACGGAGTAGACTAAAGAGTACTAAGCTATTATATGTTATTACGTTGTCTTGAAGCAACTGATGAAGTGAAATGAACATGCTGTGTGTGGACTGTGCAGAGTGTCAGATGTTCCAGGCCTTTGGTAGATAATCCAACTATCAGATTATGGGCAAGAATATATATATATTTTTTCCAACACACACCAGTTTGGGGAGAAAAACGCAGGCCTGAAATGAAAGCTACACAAAAATCGAGAAGAACTCCATCACGCCGCTTCCCAAACACAGAAATGTTTTGTATGCAGACACAACTTTTGACTGTGGGTTCATTAGGCTGGCCCAGAGCTATTAAAAATGCCCGGTACGTTACAGGGAGGTTAGAGGAAAAGACAAAGACATGTCCTCAGAGGCTCCCTCTGCTCTGGGTCAGGCACCCTCCATCACTTTGACATAAATAAACCGTACCGCAACTGTCACCTGAGGAACACGACCTAAAGAGCAGGTACAGCCTGCTTCTGGTTTGCTCTCTGACCCACCAGACCTCACCACTGCACACAGGATCTGGGCTGGAGGTGAGCAGCCGTGAACAGAATGAGGAATCTCAAGTGCTGATAGGTTCAGTCCGTAGCATTTGGAGCTGAAATCTAAACATGTCACAAACAGTAGCCTAAAGCCCAGTGGTAACAATTCATACCATAGCATGTATGGAAAGCTAATCTGGTAAAAAAGACTGCCACTTTTTCAACATTTTGATTCGCGCAGAGTCGGGCCCTCAGCTATTGAAAAACGATTGCTTGCTGGAGGCGTTTTGCCCAGTGGCTTACAGTTTTTATTCCTCCATTGCCATTGCTGAACTGCAACCATAGGCAGACTACATTTCTAAAATGCAGCAGAAAATCAAGATCATCATTCACAACTCCTTCTGTTCACTGATTGGCCAGGACGAAATTCAACCTGAGAAATCTAGCTCAATAGGAGAAAACCTAGATGTAGTGCTGAACGGAGATGAGAATCAGGTCCATTGGCAATGGTTAGGCTAATGGAAAGCCGAATATGCCACAATTCAGTAAATAAAACTGTCCCAAAAATGGGAAAACTATGTTAAAACTTGAGATGTATTTGTCAAATAAATTAATCAATCTTTACTCTCATAAAATATCAAAATACCCATTTTTCTTTTGGCTTATTTGGAATTTCATTAAGGCTTTTACTTCATGGCTATGTGGTGACGATATTATGAAATTATTTTTTCTCTCCACCGTAGAAATCTAAATCTGCTAACACCTCTATAGATCCGTAGACTTAGCCCCTCTGAGTTATTTTGATCTTTGAAGCAGTCTGCAGCTGAGTTGCCATGGAGATTAACCACTCAGATATTAAGATTTACTTAGACAGATACCGCAGCAATTTAAATGTTTTCATAATTTACTTCAAAACACTTGCTCAATCAACGACCGTCTCTCCTATGTTTTCTTAATGTCTACAGTCTCAGATGAACACACGCTATCAGCAGCAGCATCAGCAACCCTAAAACAGCAACACTGTGCCACATCAGGTAAAACACAGGCTACTTTTAGGCCACTTTTGCTTTCTATTGTCCCGACTCCATAAGTAGATTCAGCTACAGCTGCAGCTTTACCGAGACTAAATTACTCAGAGATGAAATCTACTGACAAATTACTTCCGAAGGAAACTGGATTCACTGTAGCTTTATTTAGGTGTATCAGACATGGGGGGGGGGGATATTTTCTCAGATTTTTGCTGGTAGAAGACAAAAAGTAATATTAATAATAATAATTTCCCTTCCACTTGAAGCGTATGCACAGCTGTCATATAAAATCCCTAAGAATTGAATCCCAGTAAAGGTCGTAATGTGACAAAACAGGAAAAAAAAAATTTGACGAGGCAACGCAGCTAACAGGAAATGTCCACCTGCGTCCAGATTGGATCTCATCACTGGGCCGTTCTTTTATCTGTACTTTTTCCAAGGTGATAAATACATGCATGCAGACTGAGAGAGGCAGTTAATGAGGCAGCTACTGGAGTTTAATAAGTTGAATTCATTACACAATCAAGGTCTCGAAGTCAGCTGGGGAATGGGAGTTCTTGGAAGCCAAACTGAAATGATGCTAATCTATAAAGACTTCGTTTTCATGTGGTGCAGAACACTTCAGCGCTCCGTGTGCCTTTGCAAGAGATTAGATTCTTCATATGGATGTCTTCCTTTGTGCTAAAACTGTTGATGATGAAACAAATTTTTTGGCATTTTAGTATCACATTTCAAACGTTTTATGTCCGTTTCTCTCAACCTAACAAGGTGAATCTTGCTACGCATCCTACCCTGCCTAATGAGATTCACTGGAATGAGAATTTATTGAACTTTGGGTCTACTTGGGTTTGCTCAATCGGCGGTATTGATTCGTGCCCCACGCCGCAGCAGCATCTTTCACGTGAAGACAATAAAAAGTGTGAATGCCAGAATCTTGATATAAAAAAATGAGACCATGATAAATTATTTCAGACCTTTCTATGCCTTCAGTGTGGCGCATCTCCTGCATTAGTCAGCTGAAAAATAAACAGACTTTATAAAGGGAGAATCTGGGGGGGGGGGGATAGAAGAAGCAGCTGCGTAATCTTGCTGCTTAAGCATTAAAATTTTTGAACTCAACTCCAGTACTCACAGTTCTGGGTCAAAAACTTTCATCAATTGTAGAGAATCTGATTAACTATGAATTTTGCCTTCTGTAGGTAAATCCATAGTTTTTCCAGGAGGCTACAGAGGATTTAAACGATCTAATTGTGCAAACATGTCAGTTAGGAAAAGATTAAAATGGTACAAAATTTGTCAGTAAGTGGAAAAGTTTTGGAACAACAATGACATTACAAACACTAGATGTTTGTCCACAGCTCATAAAAGTTCATCCATATGGATGAACAAAAGAGTCGCTTTGGAAGACTGAAGCTCCACTTCAGATGTCAAAATGGATGAAATTGAGAAATTTAATATCGGACATCGGCCATTCCGTCAAAATAACTCACCGATTTGAAAGGCGCTTTTATATGACAAACCAGTGACAATGATGCCTGCAGCACAGCACAAAGTCAAATTTGCACAGTTTGAGTGTTGTCATTGTCTTAGAGAGAGCAAATGTCATGGATAAATTTAACATTAAACATAATGCAAGTTGAACGAGCTACATCAGCCTCCTTTTTATCATTAGTAGCAGGCTAACTTGACAAAGAACAATGCCATATTTTAAAGAGAAAGCCATATAGTTTCAGTAAAGTAGGTATAGGCAAAAAAAAACATATTGGTATTGGTATTTGTTATCAGCCAAATGAGTTTCAGTATAGGGGCTGCACAGTGGCACAGTTGGTAAAGCAAAAAAACGACCCAGAACCTTCTTGCCTTGCAGCAAGAAGGTTCTGGGTTCGATTCCCGGCCCGGGGTCTTTCTGCATGGAGTTTGCATGTTCTCCCTGTGCATGCGTGGGTTCTCCGGCTTCCTCCCACAGTCCAAAACATGACTGTCAGGTTAATTGGCCTCTCCAAATTGTCCCTAGGTGTGAGTGTGTGAGTGCATGGTTGTTTGTCC
>CAEGAE010047092.1:0-11134 GCA_903067095.1 Girardinus metallicus
GCTCACAGCCTGGATCATTTTAAATCACTTCTCAAAACTCATTTTTATTCTTTAGCATTTATTTGAAGTAGTATTTTAATACTCTGTTTTAAACTGTGTATTGTCGTTCCTGTACAGCACTTTGGTGCAGTTTTGTCCCTGTTTTTAAAGTGCTATATAAATAAATTTGACATTGACATTGACATTGACATAACTAAAACCAAGGCAATAAACTTCGTTTTGTGTCAGTTTCAGGAAAAGTCTGGAATAACTCATATAACTGCTTGGAGAGATAAAAAATAAAATAAAAATAAGGATGAAACACTATGAAGTCTGTTAATTTTTTTTTTCTCAGAGAATTAAACTGACATTCATTTTGATGTAGTAAATTTATTACATCAAAATTAGTTTTGCAAGCAATTAACTGGAGGCTCAATGACAGATTTAGTGTTTGGCGCTAAAGTCCTTAATGACATGTTAAATAATACAATATCTCCTGTTCGACGTGCACCAGTATGGCAGCCCATAAAAAAACGATACTCACAAGCTAACAAACTAAATGCTGTCAAAAAATTAAGCATAATTTTACTCCTCTAAGCCACAATAAGTTTAATTATATCCAAAAAAAAAAAATGTTTACCTTATTTGCAATTTGTCTAGAAATGCACTGAAAGAAGCACTTCCCACAACACAGGAAAATTAAAGCCTTGCGTTTATATATATATATCTATATATATATAGATATATTTATAAGAGAATCCACTTATCACACACCAAAATCTGTCGAAATTTTCCAACAATGCTGCATGAGACATGTCTGTCTCAGCGGTGAAAATTCATGCAGATAAAATACTCCGCGGGAGGATAATAAGCTCAAAACGTGTCAAAAACACAACGGTGGGAAAGAAGAGAGGACTTCAACAGTCTACAACAGCTTTCCAAGCAATTCTGGCTGTCTTGTCTAAGAGCTGTGCAAAACAGGTGAGACTGGCAGCTGGGAAGTGAGTCATTAAATCTGAAATAAATTCAGTCATATGCTTTCTAAGAGTGGGCCAGACGGCCTGCTGAGAGGTGTGGAAGTCTCACTGAGGTGATAAGTTGCAGCTGATGCCTCAAGCAGCACGCTGAAAGATTTTTTTTATTTTATTTTTTATCCTCATATACCTTAGATAAATATCACAATATATGATGTATCTTTTTAATATATGTACATCTGTATTTGTTCTCTATATAAAGTTTGTTCTCCATATAAAGTCAGTTCTAAACAAAATGGAGCAAAGACAGACAAACAAACAGCGTCAGCAAATGAGTTATTAACTTTTATAATCTGATCATTATTCCTGGAAGTGTTGTTGCAAGGCTGAAACTTTATTTGATTCTGTCAAACTAACCATACACTTAGCAGAAGACAAACCACATTGTTTTTTTTTTTTCTTTTCATGTTTTGCACATTTGTGTACAAATGAATTTGTCAGCGGTCTGCCAAGAAAACTCGATGTAGCTGTGACAGAGACAAACATATCTGACAAATCGAGTGTGTTTTTCAGGAACAACTGACAGGGTTTCACAAAGGACACCGACGTGACATAAAAAAAAAAAACAAAGACAAAAAGACATCTAAACCGGTCACGAAGTGCCGTGTCGGGGATTTAAAAGTGGCACTTGTCAAAATCATCAACACCGACAAGGGGCAGAAATATAATCAAGTCATATTACAGGTGATTACAAAATTCCCCTGTGAATAAAGAGCCACGCTATCTTTGTGGTGGATTTCCAGAGGGGAAAGAGGAAATGGATTGTCTCCACAGCAGATTAAAGTCACCTTAAGGACCTGCTAAGCCACAGAAACCATTTTGTGCTTCCTACCTTCAGCAAAACCTTTCTCTGTGCTCTTCATTAGCCTGAACGTGTCATTTCATGTGTGGTGTTCATTAAGGACACATATGTGCCATTATGTTTCCCAGAGCTATTTGCTGTGCAGCCGAATGGCCTTTTAGCTCCTCCGCTACTTGGACACAATTAATCCCTGAAGTTCTCCGGCAGATGTTTCTTTATTTCTAACAACGATTTATACATTAAATGAAGGAATCACATCTTAGATGGCGCCTTGAATTTTGTTTACATTTTACTCTCATTCCACCAAAAAAAAGGATTTATTTTTAGTCTCAGCTGATGAAATTTGATTTTTTTTTTTTTTTTGCAGAAAAGATTAACAGTAATTAAGATAAAAAGGACATTCCTGGCAAGTCCCCCCTTCCAGCCGTGCTACCGTATTAGTATTTCCAGGACATGTCCCAGGTATGAAAGGATAACAACAAAACTATAATGAATTAAAAACAAAAATTATCCCAATCTAAAACTATTGCATAGCTGTTTTGAATCGCAATATCTTGTGAAGGCTAATTGCATAAGTAAGTGATCTGAAGCTAATGTGACATGAGCTTCACCACCTATAAAATGATAGAGTAGAGTAGAATAAAGTAGAATAGAGTAGAGTAGAATATAGTAGAGTATAATAGAGTAGATTAGAATAGAATAGGGTTGAATAGAATATTATTCCCCCATAAACACACGGTAACACAGGCCTGCTCTAGCTTTCTTCAGTCAGATGTGAAGAGTTAGAGCTGTAGACAAAGCTGCTGCAGGTTTGTACTTATAAACAACTTCCTGTTTCATCCCTTTATGTTCACTTTGTACATTAAAGCTCACAATGCAAATATTATTTAGGTCTCAACTACTAGTGAGCTTGGAGCCATGAAGTCCTGAACTGTGAATGAGTGAATTGTGAATTGGTGAGTCGTGAATTGAAAGTTTGTTTGTTTTTAGCACGCTGATGCTTGTAGCTAATGCTAATTGCTCGGCTTGCATATGAAGCCAGTTGTTAAAACGCAATTCTATGTTTTTAAGCTTGTATATTGAGTTTAACTTGGTAAGCTAAATGTAAATGCCTCCATTTATTTAGAACATATACTGAATTGTGGGTTATGTTGTGTGATATTAATTACAACCTGAGTAAAAATGAATTATTTATAAAACTAGGCGTTTGTCTGCAAATATATAACTGGCATATTTGTGGATATAACTGCATGTATTTATCTGATTTGTATACACAACTATTGAAAAATGTATAGTTAACTAGCAGTATGATATTTTACTGGTCCTGTTTACTTTAAGGCAAACCCTTTAGGCGAGAACCTGCAAATCCCTCCATACTGGTCTGGTAGGAGGCTGTGACAGTCTGTGCTCTTCTTCATACTGACACACAAACATCATTACTCATCCCGTCTCCAATGTGGATAAATCACACTTGGACATTTCCCCTCAGAGTTGGACAAATAAAGTCACGGACTCCTCTTTAAACTTTGCCAATTTGTGCCATTTAACGGGGAAATTCGTGACCGTCTTTTTGCATCTTCAAGGAAATTTGTGAACATTAATCTTGAATGTTAACTGCAGTATTGTGTATATATTTCTATTTATTTTGTGTTTTTTTTTTCTATGTTAGGTTTTAGTTTTTTGTGGTGTTTAATTTTTCACTCTGAGTTGTGTTTATTAATTACTGACGTCAGCTCCTGTAGCATCAGTGCTACACTTCCACTTTGTGTTAGTTTATCTTATAAAGTCCTTATACAATACTCTGGAGTTAGTAATTGGAACATGATAAAAAAGGAAAACATTTAAGAGGTATGAAGTTTTGCTAAGCACTGAAATTTAGGCATTTTGAGTAATAATAATAAAATGTTTGTATTTTCTTTTGCGATGATCTTGCATGACAAAGTAATTCAAAAACATTTTTATGGATTTCATTGCAATGCCATCAAACAAAAATCTGGTAGATTACGACTTTCCAGCGTAGCATTATAGCACAGACTGTTCTTTGTGATGCATTCTTCAAGGTACTACCAGACGCTTATTTTTCTTTCCTTTCTGAAGACAAATTGAATGTCTTTACACATGATTTTTTTCCCGTTACTGGCAAGCAAACGAACCAAAATGATAATGAATGCTGTTGTCATCATACCTTTTGTTCTTGTGCTGGAAGGCTGGAGACGGGTGACAATCTCACTTTTGAGGCCTCTAAATGGCCATTTTTGTCTAATTTTGAAAGTACCCTTTATATTTTCACCTTAAAAACTATTTACCTTGCCTTGTTTGTTGCAATTATTTTCAGCACAACCTCAGCTTTGTGATTTAACAGTGTCTTGATTTATTTTGACATAATGCATTATCACAGTGGACCATATAAAAACAAAATCACACAAAAAACAAAATCAGAGTCGGAAAAACATTTTTTACTATAAAATACACAGAAAATGTTGAACAAACCATTTTTCTAACCTATAATGAAAATCTATAGTGTAAATTTTAAAAACGTGTAGGAGTTTAGCAAAATGAGATGTTTTTACATCAAATTGTGAGCAATTTCCCAGGCGTTTTTTTTTTTTAAACCATTTAACAAAATGTGTCTCAATGACTCCACCACAAATTTTCTCCAATATCACAATGTCTCACGTGTTCTTTTTTTTTTTTTCTTTTCTTACAACTATTTACAAAATGGGTGTCACAGTACGTCCGCACACAAATCGGCTGTGCCACTTCTCAAAACAGTTTCTGTCAAGGAGAAGTCACGCTTGCATTTCCATGAAGTGTCATTCCTGAGCTTGTCCACCTGGAGGCAGTGTCTGCACTGTCGTCTGCCTTTCTTGGCACAGGAGTGTGTTCAGTTGCCCTGTTCTTTGGAACACCTGCCATGTCCACATCCGCAAAGCTGACCGGTGATCACCACCACGTCTTTGTACGACATGGGCTGCCCCCCTTTGGTGCTGCTCAACTCACGGTGCAGGATGTAGGCGTTTGTTGAGGCAATGTCAATCAAATACATCAGCACAGTCTTGTACCAACAACGAGTTCTCCGTTGTGCAGAATAGTACTGGATGAGCTGATCAGACAGGTCCACCCCAACCATATACTTGTCGTATGCCATGATTGGTGTGGGACATGGAATGTCTTTCGCAATCCAGCGTTTCTCTTCGTCCTTCACCCTCCTTTGCACCGTCTCGCCTGATGATGGATGGTCGAGCACACGGACACCTCCTGTGTGTCCATCCACTTCACAAAGACCAGTGGGTCCTCTCTGATCCATCTCACCGATCCTCTCCCACTTTTCTTAGTGAGAGCATTTGGTCTCTCTCTAGGGCGTCCTTTTCTGCATTCCCTGTAGGTGCCACAAGCTCCGGACTTTGCGCAGGCCAGATCCATTAACAGTGTAGGACTGGTATAAAAATTGTCCATGTAAATATGGTAGCCAGTGCCAAGATAAGATGGCTGAATAAGGCTCATAACAACATCATAAGACAGCCCATGCTCACTTGCAGTGAAAGTCCTGCCAGTGTACAAGCTAAAACTCAGTGTAGCCACTGATCGACTCAGCTACATGGGTTGGAGTGCAAACTTCAAAGAAACAAAGTGTAGATGTTGGTATGGTAGCAATAATCAGAACAATATGAAGAGGCGCAGCGTCATCTTCAAAAACAGTCCAAATCTGCATCCAACTCTGATACTTTCCCATCTCATCAACTTGAAGGCTGATAGTGAAGAACAGTAATATCTGGGTCCATACTTGAACTCTTGCAATAAAACCTTACCTTAGGGGTTTCTTATCAGGCTTGCTGAAACATTTGTCCATGTCTGTGTTTTCAAATCGCAGTTTATCCTCATGAAACTTCTTTCATGTCTATTTTTTTTTTTCACTGTTTTACACACTAACCATCTAACTGCCAATATCCTGAGAATATTACAGCTAAATTTCTCTAAACAGATTAGATAGCCAATGGCCTATTGGAAGCATGGTGGTCTGAACTTTTGGAAGTATTGCTACTCCAGTGTAATAGATGGGCTGAGTAAAATGGCACAAGGAGTTTTGGGTTCATTTCTGTTTTGGTGTGGCCAAAGAGATGTAGAATAAAAAAGCATTTACAGTGATGCATTTAGGAAATATATTAGATGACATTTTTGATTATTTTCATTCTTGGGAAGGATTAGTTGACATCTAATTGAGTTCTGAGCAGACCAAGATGTTTTATTATAACCTTATTATGTTGACTGTTGTTAAAGCAGCATTTTGTTTTTTACAGTTTGTGTTTTACATTAGTCACATTTTTGATACAATAAAAGTAAAAGCGATAGAGGCTGCATGAGCAGGAAGGACTTATTTTGATTTCAAAATAAGCTCTTTATCCAGCTTGCACGAGTCAGTAAAGAGCTCCCATGGCAGCCACACATCAGTTACGATTGGATCCATTTTGCATCACGAATTCAGAACAATTGAGAGTCTTCAGATGATGTGCTGCTGATGGTGGAGGTGGTGGTGTTGGGGGGGCGCAGAGAGGCTGCAGCACGAATGGACACTTTTGAGATATGATTGCCAAAGTGAAGCACATGAGAAAAAAAAAAGGTATAACTAAAGCATCAGTTATATATGTGTTGCTGTGGCAGAGCAGATCTCATAATTTAGATATTCTGTCTTTGAGTAAACAGTATTAGAACTTTATATATTCAGCCAACAATAACAGATGTCTTCACGCCTTATTTGGTTCTGTTTCATAATTTCTTACATAACCTGCATTATGAGTGTCATTTTATGTAAAAGTTGTCTGCAGGTTATGTAAAAGTTGTCTGCAGGTTAACGCAGCTTTGTACGTATGCAAGTGTGACAGTCAGTTCTCTAACGGTTCTCTTGCACCACCTATCGGAGAACTTGTGAAAATGCAGATATCAGATACAAATTCATCAAACTGGGCAATAATTTGCTGTTAGATTGAAACACTTGAAGCTATTATCAGGCAATAGATTGAACTGACAAGACAGTTATATTTATTATGCTTGATATTTTTCTTGTTTATTAATAAAGATGTCATAGCACACTTAAAGAAATACCATAATAAGCATCTCTACATATTTGCCACTGCATATTTAGGCATTCACTTTTGGCTAAGCAATTTCACAGAGTCAATTTTCTTTTAAGCATACCATCTTTTAAGCATAAACTGCCCTGATTTCTACCAGCACAATGTGACCTCACTACATTGACATAAAACCGGAACTTATATTAGTTCGATATTAGCAGAATCACACTATTTTTGCCCTTTGTAAAACAACGACAACAACAAAAAAAATGAAATCCCTAGTTGAGGCAAATGCTTGTTGTCTGGAATCAAAGCAACTCTGGCAAAATTTAGATGTTTCTGTTCTGGTTCTACCTATTAGTGTCACAATGGTGCGAGCAGTTGCACCATATGACTTATGTTTTATGTGGTGTGAAACATAAATGGTGAATAGAAGCAACAGAAAACTCTCACTTTTCCCACAATCAGTCCCATTTTGTGCTCTTTCTCTGTGGGGATCGTTGGGGATTTTGTCTATAAGTTTACCATTAACTATATGTCCTCTTTTTCTTCCTGTGTGCTCTCTCTCAATAATTTTGATAGCTTTTCTTTTCTGTAAATATAAAAGAAAAATACTTAAACCTTACACTTGAGTTCAGATTTCAAATGCCAAAACACAAACTAGAAACACTTTTTTTTTTCTTTTTTTTTTTTATTGGTAAAATTTATTTTGAAGGCGATACATGTTTGAAGAGATTGTCTCGACAGTGAAGCTGTCCAATTCCCCAACAACCAGGAGAGTACATGGAAGAAACTGAATTACTTTTCACACAAACTGTACACTATGTGAATATATTGTAGCACAAGGGTTCAACACGGAGACCCTTTGTTAGACTAAAACTGACTCCATGAAGCATCAGTAACAAAGTTCAAACCATCGTTACTAGTTGAAAAGATTTTTTTTTTTTTTTTTAACTAGAGATGCACCGAAAAATCTCCTGTTGACCCGAACCCACCAATTTCCAGTTTCATGACCCCTGTCTGATGAAGAGCTGGTTGGAAACGTAAAAAAATCCTATGTATTGTTTGGTCATTGAACACACCATACCTAAAAACAATCCTACAAGGCAACACTGTCAAACTTAGCAGGGACCCTGTTACTGACCAAAGATGATAAGTTAACTCAATGTCCTGTCGGAGAATTTAAAGTATCAGTGAGGTTTTTAAGAGTCACAGGAAGCACAGTGATATAATAAGCTATTTGAAATATAAATGTATTATTTTTTATGACAAGAGCACTAAAGTTTGAGAACAGGAAGGCAGAACGACGAAGTTGCTCTGTTTTTATCCCTTTTGGATCTCAACTTGTGTCTGTAATTTGCAAATACTTGCAGCCTTTTGGAAACTTTGTTGTCAAAAAAAAAAGGATCTACATTATCTAGGAAGTCATGTTTTAATACCATCCAGGCTAAAGGCTAATGTAAGATGCTAACGCTAGGCGAAATTGCAAATTTTGTTATTTAGTCCAGGTTTGTTTCTTTTGTAAATCCTCTTTCTCACACATGAGGCATGACATTATGTCTATATAACTAATGATCACTCATAGCAGGGGTGGGACCAGTGAAATCAATACTTGTAGTCTTAAAGAGAAATCGACACTGGTAGGTGAAGAAACTTTGCAGGACAATTTTAATCGATGCATCTCTAGGCCCACATTTTTATTCCCACTATGCTTTACCTCTATTTTTTTATTATTATTATTATTAAAGATACATTATTTTAAAAATCCCCATGTATTTTACACAAATGTATTATGTTCATTTTGTTACAATTTCTTTACAAAGTCTCCAGTGTGTGCTTCAATTCTGTAAACTCGAACACACAGACGGCCGGGGCTCCTCCAGAGGAGCCGGATTAAATATCATGCTCCGAATACACAATGAAGACACTTCATACAGTCAAACATCCCGATTAGAAACAGTCATCGAA
The DNA here is from genome assembly GCA_903067095.1 of Girardinus metallicus. Taxonomy (NCBI): domain Eukaryota; kingdom Metazoa; phylum Chordata; class Actinopteri; order Cyprinodontiformes; family Poeciliidae; genus Girardinus; species Girardinus metallicus. The sequence continues at coordinate 8,853 of CAEGAE010047092.1, forward strand.
ATCTGTCTTTTACATATAAACCGCGAAAGCATTCACAGGGACTGAAGCAGATAAAACGTGAGTGATTATTTGGAAGAGAATAGTGAAAAAGGAGAGAGACAGCAGTCTGTGCAGCAACGTGTGAGTCATCTGAAACAGAGGGGGAAGAAACAAAAAAAAAAAAAAAAAGCGTAGCTTCGTAAGTGCTAGTCTTTGAGTGGTTTTTTTCCACTTTTTTTTTTTTTTTTTTAAGGACCATTCTTTGAATAATAAAAAATAAAATAAAATAAAAAGGATGTGGCAGAGAAAAGGCATGGACAAGAATATGCATAAAAAACGGGAGGGCCTTTTCCTTTCAACCCTGATCTTTTGTGTTGTTGTCATCTGGATCCTCTTCACTATCGAAATCACTGTGGAGGCTCTTGGCTATAGCAGCTATGCTTCTATCCTCCTTCTTTATCTGAACTGGTAATGGAGTCACTGGTTACAAAAAAAGAGAGACAAGCATAATTTATTAAATTGTAATTTTTTTCAAAATTACCAAAACAGACAAATCATAGTCATCATCTTCAAGGTTTCCCCCAGAAAACTTGCTAAGCTCCGTGTTTTGTGAGTTAAAAAAAAAATGTTTAAAGTTGACAAAAAATTCTGAAAATGTCTCTTGTTAATTACGTGTTATTGGAAGATTAATATCCGAACACCAACTTTAAAGTCTTAAAAAAATGCAAACATTAAAAAAAAAAAAAAACCCTCTAAATAAATAAGCAATGCTAAGCCTGGTGGGGGCACAAGCAAAGCCTTTGTGTTGGCTTATAATACACCTGATCTATACAGTCAAAAATAAAAGCTTGTTCGGATCATTTTTAATAAAACACAAAGCTCTCACCTGATTGGACGAACTGGTCTTCAGCTCCTCCGCCATGATTGCCGTGAGCGGCGCTAACAGTCTCCTTTTGCTCTTCGTCCGCGACAATTCTCTGCCTGGCGCTCTCAAAAACCGATTTGATGACGATGGAATCCTCGTAGATCTGGATGGGGACAAGAAACGGAATCAGTCAGAGCTTAAGCTGTTACTCCCTCGAGTCGAGCTCGAAAAACCCATTTGTGACGACGACAGAGGAATGGAAACGTAGGAAAGGAGCCAGCGAGCCGGTGGGAGAGTTTCTGAGGCTTCACCTGGGATCCCTCCAGGTTGTAAGTCTGTGCGTTGTGACATAGAAGGAAGACGTCCTTTTCCAAATCCCCAACGCTTCTGTACTTGTGGTTACGAACACGCTCCTGTGAAGCAGAGGGTAAAAAAAAAAAAAAAAAAAAAAAAAAGTTAATAATTTAGACCTAATTTAATCCATTGCACAAGCGAGAATTTCACGAGAAGCAATTTCGAGAGATGAAACCGGAAGTTTACACACACTAAACTTACAAAAGTTTTTTTACTTTCTTTCTTTTTATTTTATTGTCTGGCTTTAAATCAGAGCAAACTTTTCCTTCTTTCTCTCAGATGAGATACCTAAAAATAATTTCTGCAGATACCAAAATCAAAATGCCAATTTTTTTTTCTTTTTCTTACAGTCTTCAGCCAGCATTTTCCTAAGGTTATCTGTTAAGAACGCCACCACCTCTAACAGTGCTTCAGTACAGATTTTGGTGGAATCTAGAAGAGAGGGCCAAGTTTAATTGAAACGACTGCAATCAGTCATTTTTAATTGGGCGACTGTTTACTGAGATTTATTTCTGAGCTCAGAAACAAAACAGCAATTAATCTCTAGCATCAGATTTTGAAACAGCAATAAGAAACTGGAGATTATTCTTTATAACAATTTAGAATTTTATTTTTATGCTGTAACCACCAAATCAAATGTAATAGCAGCATTAGTCTCATGAACAAATCTAATAATATGACTGTATATAAACGTACGATTGCAAATGTTGCAGAATACCAACAATACAGTATAATGCATACATTTTTAGTTATAGGTTTGTGATTTCTCAGCATTTGCATTGAAACACAGTACCATCTCTGAGTCAGGGTTTTGCTTTCTGCCTCATGATACAATTTCCAAATTGCCCCGTTTGTCCGTGTTCTTACTATGCCAGCACAATGTTTCATAACTTAATGGGTTTTGTATTGTAGACCCAAGAAAATGTGACCTTCATAGTGCTCGGAAAGTTCGTATATTTTGAAACAGTAATACAGAAGCTCATGGAAAAAACAAACTTCTCCACATGTCCGTCAGTACATGTAGAAACATCTGCGTGCAGTTGGTGCTAAAACCTACTGATGTTGGGTTTAATATATATATATA
>CAEGAE010047093.1:0-57730 GCA_903067095.1 Girardinus metallicus
TTTTTTATTTTTACTTGACTAATTTTATTATGACGTATTTCTACTCTTAGTTGAGTAAAATTCCTGTATTTTCTACCTGCTGAATGAAAAAACAAACATGTTTTAACCAGAAACCCACCAGACAAACACCTGCAGGTTCTGGTCAAATTTCATACATTTCTTATTGAAAGAAAATTATTTGGGGAAAAAAAATGATTTTGTCTGATTTTATATTTTGTTACTTGTTATATGAATTATTGCAAATACCAAAATTTCCACTTAACTTTATATTTTGGTCTATTTGATGATGTAATGTTTAAATATTATTGATAATTTGATCAGTTACTCAGTAAACTTTTTACCAAATACTTTTTTACTCTTCTTTGATGTGCAGTCCAGCGGATGCTGACATAACGTGACGTCCTATGAACCTGTAAACTGTCTTTATGCATAAAATAATTAGCTTTGGCGCTTCGTGTCGCGGCCTGTAAACGACTAACAGCTTCTGGTTTTAGCATCATCAGTCCATTTCCCCAGAACAAACAGATTAACTAAACACCACAGCTGCTTTGTTGTCTAATGATTTCAAGTCTCTTTTGATCCCTGCAGTAATGACTCTACATGTTTCTGAATAGGGGCGGATAAATATTTGTTTGATTGCACCGAGATGTTTCCCTTTGAATCCGCTGTGGGATTTGGACTCGGTGAGTCTCGGTTTGTGTTTCGGTCGTATAAATAATAATCATAAAAGTAACCGTGGGAGGAAAAGCCTGAATGCTCTGAAGAGGCAGAAGAATCAGATTTGTGCTGAAGCGGCGGTGTTTGACACCGAGGCGTGATCCGGGGAGCCCGGTGGCTCCTGGCGCCGGAGAGGCAGCAGAACCAACATGGGCCTGTTGAGCTGAGGATTAGAGCCGTTCCACTAAATTAGCCGCAGCTTCTTAAACAGGATCTGCAGCAGTTCTTGTTTTGCGCTGCAGTTCATTATTCTGCTTCGCCTTCATCCACAACAGCAACACGCGAATTTCAGCTGAACCTTCAGCTGTTGAATAAAAAAACCTTCTGCGTTTCCTAAAACTTCTCTTTTTTCCCCCACTTGGTCAAATTGTTTCTGGTTGTCATTGACTCCATTTTACTGATTTACTAAAACACTAGAATTGAAAAGTTAATTTGGTCCAAATAAAATGCGATTCAGTAAGAAAATATTTAGTTAAGGGTGGATTTTTCTGTCGCTGTGGTTTCATTTCCAGTCTGAGAACAATAAAAACTTCTTATGCAGCCACAGATTTTTTAAAATTGGCTCATAATCAATAATTAACGCTGTAAGGAAATTCTTTCCTCTCTGTGTTTCCACCACCAGAAGGTTGTTATATCACAGATACCTTACTAACTTAGTTTTAATTAAAGTATTACCTAACAACCAGTATTGTACACAAAAAAGTTTTCACCCACAAAACCAACACAAATCCGACCCTGAGCGTTGCTATGTACATGCCAGACCCATAGGGGGCAGTGCAGCGCAAGCTAAAACCTGCTAGCCAATCAGAATCCCTCAATACGACAACGTTAGGCATCAAACATGGAGGTTCAGTTGTGTATTCATTATAGTTTAGTTTTATTTAGTTTTTAGAGTCTGTTTGCTGGTTTTTATTAGTTAAATATTATCGAGTATTACTTTAGTTTTTATTAGTTATATTAGTAGTTGAAAGAATTGTGGTTATTTGCGCATCAATTTTTAATAAATACTGAACAGAAAATGTGAACAGTGACTGATTCTGATGTTTTTTCCCAGCTTGTTTTGTTGTTGTTGTTTTGTTGACTGGCGTAATTTACAGTCAGACATAAACTAAGGGAGGAAAAGATAAATGAATTTTGATAAGCAGATTCATAAACACAAAAACAAAGGATATTATATCTATAATTTCTGTATAGTTTAATGTAGTTCCAGTTTCCCAATAAATTACTGTTATTTAATTATCAGTTATGACAGTAACGTTTTCTCAGTTTCTGTTTTCATTATTTTGTTACTTTTAGTTAACTATAATAACCCTGGACCCTAAATCTCTGTTTTTCCATCTTCACACACAAACAGAAATAGTCTGAGTTTTTATTTTTAATAATTTCTAGTGAAATTAAGAGTTTTCATGTGGATAAAAGGTAAAAACACAAACATTTTGTTTTTATTTCCCCAGATTTCCATCTGCATAGGACTGAACAGGGACTGGAAGAAAAGGGAAGCAAATAAATAAATATTCCACTCAGATAAACCAAATGGTCCCAGATTGAATCTAACAAAACAAATCTTGTTTCCTGTTGTGACTCTTTTTTTTAATGTTATTTTATTCAGTAAAAATATAAATAAATGTGCAAGTTTACAAAACCTATAAGTATATAAGTCTCTAAATCTCCGGTTTTGTAAAATTTCTATCTTATGTAAAACAATAATATTTACGTTAATATAACAGTTAAAATTAATAAAATCTAAACTGCTTCCTTTCTCCTCCTGCATTCATAGCATGAAGCTGCGACTTCATAAATTAGGTCTGTTTTTATTTTCATGTGTGCAGCAGTGACAGAGTCACTTTCATGCGTATGTCAGAAAATAAAAAGGATTTATGTCTGAGCTGCTGCCACATGTGCGCCGCCGCTGCATTTCCATCAGGATGTGGGCCATGCAGGAATCTGATTGGCCGACGCCTGAATGAAGGCGGGACCGTTTATGGGAAATGTAAATAAACCTGCAGGCAAGATTTCTTTCTTTCTTTCTCTTTTTTTTTTTGTGGTAATGCGGGCCGGACAGAAATCCACCAACATGACAGATGAAGCGAATTTGTTTTGTGTTGCAGCGATGAGAAGCAGAGCCTTCGTGGTTTTAAGGAACCAGACAGTTTTTGGCGTCTCCATTTTTCCCACTTTGCTAAAAAGTAATGAAGAAATGAAATGAACACATGGAGAGCTGCTTTCCAACTCGCCAGGAGAGTCAAGTTTCATACATAAACTAAACATTTTTACAGAAAAATGGATTTTAATGTCAAACTTATGAGCGCATCTTTGATGGAGAAAATTTTTCTGCCAACAGCGAGTTTCATATTGGGTTGATGATGGATGGAACCTGGATAATTAGTGAAAATCATTGAATAGAGTGTGTTTGGAAACAGTTTCCAAACACACTCTATTCAGGGAAGTGCTCCCATGGCTCTTGCAGGAGATTGAAAAGAGTTTCTTAGCCCCGTTTAGTTCGCTTTAATCAAACTCCAGTCCGTTTGTCTAGAAAGTCCGGTTCGGTTGGGGAGGTGTGAATGCTAATTGGACCAAACAACCGAACTCTGGTCCGCCTACAAACCATGGTCTGGGTTTGGTTGAAGTGAACTCTGGTTTGGTTTGAACGCACATGTGAACACCATACGGACTCAAAAAGCAGGAAGTGGACTACAGCGCAGGGCATTCTGGGTAAAATCGACCAAAACAAATGCGTTGGCTTAGCACTAGTGGGAGAAATGGCTGCTACAATTGCTAAAATGTGACACCACTACATTTTTGTTTACATTTAGTGAAGGAAGTAAAGCTCAGTGTCTTCCTCAAAGGTTTTTATGTTGTTTGCTGCACTGATTCTTGGTGCAGCGCCCCCGCAGGCGAGGAGGGTAACCGGTTTTTCAAAGGGTTTGGTTGGTTTGTGAACCACATTAGTTGAAAATGCAACAAATGTTGCAACTTTGGTCCCAAATCTAAGACGACACATCAGGACCATTGTAGATAGAAAAAAAAAGAAGTAAATTTCTGCCCCAAACTCTTTTAGAAAAAACACAAAAATGTTGAAAATCTGCTGGAAAAAACTCAGAAATTTCTAGAAAAAGTTTTTCCTAGACATTTCTGAGATTAGTCTAAAGTGTTTTTGAGTTTACTCTTAATGGCCCTAATGCGCCGCTGCACCAATCAAACTGAGTCTACTGCACTGCCAGTGAAACTCACCAACATATTTGAGGAAGCTGCTGCCAAACTCATGCATGCAGCTGGACCAAAACATGAACGTATCGACTCACTTTTACATACTTTAACTAGTTTAATTACAACTGGCTCCCTTTGACATTTAGTAAGCAGATTTTCATTGGTAATTTTAATGCAACAGCTTACAAACACAGCAGAAGACGCCATCTAAAACACTCATTACTTACTCATTCTAACTCAAAGAGCTCTTAGTCACGTCTCTCCTGCTGCTTTTGGTGGGAAGGCACCTCCCAGTTTGCTCGAGGAAATAATTGTAACCTTCTTTTCAGTGTTTACACACCGGTTGACAGTTCTGGGCCTGGAGTACTGCGTCCTTCATGTCTGAAATGTTCCGCTGCTTGAACACGGCTGATTAAAATAAATGTGTTATTAGCAGCAGAACTGGGAGACAGGCTGAAGAGATTAAACTATTAGATTCGGACACGCTGAGCACCGCTCACAAAATAACTAAAGAGCTAGCTATGCTAACCCTGAAGCACTAATCATAAACATTAGTTCTGCTAACGCTACAGTGATACACCAACACTGTATTTAGCAGAAGCTAATGCTAACGCGCTCATTTTAATTGAAATTTGATCCCTGAAGCACCAATTTAATTTTGACATTTATAATTTACATATTCTATAACATCCCTAGATATTTATCTGTCTCTGTTTTATTCTGTTCCTGTATGTTTCCTATTTTAAATAAAGTTATTGGGGGGGGGGAAAGTCAGAGAATGTGAAGTGGGAAGCACTTCCTACACTTCAAAATAAGAGCATGAATGTAAAGGGGAAGCTAAGTATGCTACACATTTTAAAAGCAAAGGAAATTAGCAACAAATTTGCTCCACTATTCGTGGATCAGCCCACCACTGATGATAAACATTAAATTTCTTTTATATATTATCCTTCTAAACACACTAATAACTGACTATTTTAATTGTGTAAACACCAAATATACCTTAATATGCGTTAATAACATGCTAAGAGTATCAGCGCTACCGCAGATGTTAGCATGGTCAGTCTTCCTTCTCATCAGAGTTGAGGCTTCAGCCAATCAGATTCAAGGAAACTGAATGCTGCTACTGGATTGGCTGTTTTGTAAATAAATACCGGCTCTGTGTCAGGTGGTGTTGTCAGCTTCCTAAGCTGCATTTTCTTTTGAATATTTTAGAAATGCTCTTTAAGAAAAATAAGAAGATTGGTAAATTTTCCAGAAAAATTCAGAAATATTGAACTGTAAATAGAAAATTAGCGAAAAACTCATGTTTATCGTGATAAACTGTCCAACAATTGGAGCTAAAAGAGCAAAAAGGAAACTGACCGAGTGCGGTTTTTCTTTGTGATCTACCTCAGTAACTTAAATTGTGCATTTGATCTCCTTCTGCTGATGTATGAATCTGACTTGAATTTATTTTACTGAACAGGTCAAATAAATATGTCATCATCCTGATGGGCTTGGACAGTTTCTTCAGGCGTAACGAGTTACAGCTTCTTCAACTCAACGCCGTCAGATCAGAGCTTAAATTGTGGATTTTTTTTTCTCAGGGATTGAATTTATGAGGTTGAATAAAGAAGAAGAACTGCTGTTAATTATGACAGCAAGGCTGAGAGCCGACAGTGGAAAACGGATCAGAACTCATTAAACCTTTTAAAACACTGCAAGCAACAATACGAGAAACTAAACGTGAAAAAAACCAAAATAACTAAAGGAGAGTTAATTAAAACATGATAGGAGGACTTCTATATTAATATCAAACATATAAAATGTATTTAATTGATTTCAAGGTTAAGAAATAAACAAAATAATGACTAATAATGAGAAGCAATTAGCATGATGAGGATAGTCCAACGCATCAATATTTTTTGAGGTTTTAATTAAAAATATTTCTATTATTAAATAACAGCCCCAGAGATCTTACGTGGTCAACTTGGACTTTTTAAATATTTAAAATGTTTTTTAAATATTTCTAGATATTTACTGTTCACTGTATTCGAAATAAACGTTATTTGCTGCCCTGCATCACATGAACATGTGGACAGGAAACAGACTGCTGCTTCAAAATAAGAGCATGATTATAAACACTTAACTGTTTGAACAATACTGCACAGTCAATAACAAAAACTTAAATGCAGATGTTGAACGTTACAGAAACAGCTAAGTAAATTAGCGTAATGTAGGAGAAGCTAACTGCGCTAAACATTATAAGTTAGCAGAAACACTGTTTGTTTTGTTTTTCCCTTTAGGGAATAAAAAGTAAAAGTTAAAGTTAGCAAAAATGCTAATGTGGCAAATGAAAAATTAGCTCCTTTAATAGCGCATCAGCATTTTAATGGGAGTGTGCACGCCACTGCTTTTAAAGCATCAAATTGTTGACTTTTGAAGAAAACTGTATTAAAATGAACACAAAATAGAACAGAGTTAGTTGTTTCTGGAGAATACACTGAGATAATTGGTGGCGTGGATATGAACTATTGGCACCTCGATGAAGGAACAAAAGATGTAAAACAGAATAAAATGCTAGTCAGGCGCAAGCATGAAAGGTGGGATATTTTTCCCTTGGTCACCATTTTTCTTAACAGTGGATTGTTGTGAGATTCAAGTGTTAAGCTCACAGAACTGTTGACCCAGCCTCGCTGCTGCGCTGTGGCTAACAGGAGTGAACAGCAGGTCTGGGAGCCTGGGACTCTGCAGAGCCCTGAACCCTGCGGCAACCCAACAGCAGCTGGGTCCGGTTCCTCCGGGAGCCTCGTCTCAATTAACACCCAGCTGTTTTCCTCAGCAGAGCCGGGATCAAGGCCTCCGTGGCCTCTTCTTCTGCAACAGTCTGAAGAGTCGAGCCTCACACCGAGGATCTGCAGCCCTTCAGGGCCGAGGCTGATGTGGCTCTGCAGTGCAGTGGTGTCAAGTGCGAAAGGAAAGAATGACGGTTCGGAGATTTTACCCGGATTCCCTGCAGATCAACCTCTGAACCGTCAACAGAACCAAGTCAAACTGGCACCGACAGTCCATCTGCAGACCTCAGGAAGTCAAATTTAAGACTTTTTAGTGCAATTTTCATTAAATTTAAGACCAAAAAATGTAAGGGATGGGTGGGAGGACTTGCTGCATTGCAATCAAGCTTAGCAGAACCTGCAAACCTGGCTTCAGGTAGCCCCTGGTGCCTAGTTTTAGGTTTTTTGCAACTCGCATCATATGGACAACAGAAGTGAACCAGTGACAAAAACAAACGTCATACAGCTAACTGCAGGTTTTGATGCTTCATTTCTTTCTTTTCTTTTTCTTTTTTTGATGAAAAAGGGTATCAGCGCAAATTTAAGACTTTTTAAGACTTTCTGAAGGTCTTAAAACTATAAGAATTCAAGACCTATATCTCCATAGCAATGTATGAACTTCATCCAGCAACCGGCAAAAAATCTGCACTTAAAGGTGCAGACGACTCAAACTTTGACAGAAAAGTCCCTCAAGAAAAAACTGCATTAAATAGTCATGAAATAACAAAATTTAAAATGTGTAGTTAACGTATTTATGACATTTTAAGGCCTTAATTTTAGATAAACAAATTTAAGACCTTTTGAAGACCGTCATGAATGGAATTTAAAACTTTATTTTGTACAGAAATGTACAAAATTCATCCAGAAAGTGCAGCAAAAAGTCTGGATTTACCCTTATAGTTGCAAATGAGCTAACTAGCTACTAAGGATGTATTAGCAACTATTAGCAGCTAGTTAGTGGATCCACAGAAATCAACACTTCCTCCCGTGTGCAGAGTTTGCTGCAGTGAATCAGAGCCAAACTGTGATTGAAGCAGAACAATCCAAGGAGCTCAGACAGATGGGGCGGCCTGGCGCGGCGCCATGGCGGGCCTCGGAGGTGAGACGCAGCACGCCTGCTGCAGGCGCCCAGGAGGGCCTGACCTAATTGACTGACGAAATACAAACGTAAACCTGCATGCCAACATTTAAAGCTTTTTCATCTCGCAGACAAAAGAGAGCTGCAGTGGATTTTTACCCTTTAAACTTTCACATTTTGTTTCGTTCCAACTACAGACAACAGTGTGATTTGCTGGGATTTTATGTAATAGAGCAACAAAAAGTCATCCATGTTTTTAAACAAGTTACCAGTGAGGCAACTCAGCTCACACAGCAGGCGAATGCGCTTGTCCCGACGTCTCCGTTGTAGTTTCCACCCCAAACAAAATCAGAGCGTTTTGTCTGTGGGACTAAATATAGTTTTCGAAGCATCTGAAGTCTGAACGGTCATGTCGCATTTTATCCGACTTTTTACGTTAATTCTGCTCCAGAAGAAGCCGGACGCGGTAAATCTAGACCTGAGCGATGGTGAAGCGAGCTTCCCTTCGTCTTAGGACGATCTTGTGATGATTCTGTCGGCTCCCGTTGAGCAACGACTTTAAAAGTCATCCTCAAACGGCGGCGGCCATTTTGACTTCCCTGAACGTAGAGCTGCAGTGTGATATCTACGTTGTTATTTTGCATGTGTGGGCCGTTCTAGAGCCATAAAGCGTTCACGCCGAAGTCTGACTGCAGTCGCGACACAATCACACAGAAAAGAAACTGGATTTCAGTAAAAATCTAAACTGAGCGAATGCGACACAGATTATTTCACTGATGTCTGAACGGCCCAATTCTGAAATTTTCACCTAAAAATAAATCTGATTCATGTTATTTCCATAAAGACCATGCAAAGAAAAAAAAATACTTCAGCAAAAAATCGTAATTGAGTGAAAAAAATCAGATTTTTTTTTTTGCTCCCATAGTCGATTCTTTCATGGCAGTTTGAACAGCCAAAAAAATGTAATTTTTTTATTTTTTTAGCAAAAAAATAAAAATCAGATCTGCGCCACGTTTGTATGTGGAACTGGATTTGTTACTGTTGGCTCTCAGTGCTGGATAAACTTTAAAATCGATCCAGAAATGGCGGCGCCCATCATGAGTTCTGTAAACATCGCGCTGCTGTGATGTCATCGTTCTTCTGCAAGTCGCTTTGGAGCCGCAAACAGACGTCTGACTGTGGTCGCATTTAATGAGGAGTCTGAACAGCAACATAAAAAATACAGAAAAAAAACCTAGATTGAGCGAATGCAACCCAAATCCGATTCCCTTTGCCCATATTCAACTTTAGCACGGAAGTCTGGAAGGCCCGGTTCTGATCAAGGCCCGGTTCTGATCAAGGCCCGGTTCTGATCAAGGCCCGGTTCTGATCAAATGTTGAGCCCCTTCCATGTAAACGTGACATGAATCCGATTGTTTTCAAAGCTTTTTCGTTGCGTCATTGTAAAAGCGAGCAGCGCTAACACTTAGCTTTCCTTTCTTAGCGTCCATCGATCCGTTTCGATCTTGTGACGATACTGTTGCTTTCTGTCACTCAACGACTTAAAAATCAATCCGTAGACGTCGGCGTCCGTTATTCCTCCATGTTACTTCTGTTTGACGTCAGCGTTCTTCTGATTCTGACTCTGATTTTAATTAGTAAAAAAGAAACTTTTCAACTTCTGAAAATGATTTTGTAAGAAAGGTTATTTTATTTAGTCGTTGCCTCTCTCTCTGTGTCGTCTCGATAACGTGGCTACATCCAGAATCTGATGCCATCCATCCACTAACACCCTTGTCGGGAGCTGCTGCTGCCTCTCCAGTTAACGTTCTGGGCGAGAGGCTGGTCACCTGGACTGGTGGCCAGTCTGTCGCAGGGCGACACAGAGACAGACACACAACCACACACACTCTGTCACACCTTGGGAGAATTTAGAGAGACCAATCAACCTGACAGTCATGTTTCTGGACTGTGGGGGGAAGCCGGAGAACCCGGAGAGAACCCGCCATGCAAACTCCATGCAGAAAGACCCCGGGCCGGGAATCGAACCCAGGACCGTCTTGCTTCAAGGCAACAGCTCTACCAACTGCGCCTCTGTGCAGCCCTGGAATCTGATGCCTCGTTGGTAATTTTTAGCCCAAGCTGGAGATAAATGGCTGAGCGTTTTATCACTGATGTCATCTGAAAACAGAAAATCAGGCTGCAGCGAGCTGCACTGCCAGAGGTTTGATTGACAGGTGAGCCCAGCAGGAGTTTGTCCTGAGGGCTGGATCTTTAATGTTGTCTCCCAGTCTGGATTGTTCTTTTTTTTCGGCTGCTGAGAGGAGGGAATCGCAGATAAAAAGCCGGAGCTTTAGGGGAAGAAGTCTGCTCTGCATCTTTAAGCCGCACTTAAACATTTTTTGACAATATTTGTCAGAAGAGAGGCTGGTGTTTGCCTTCAGTTCTCAGCCATCTTGGTTAAAATTCAAAGCCGTCTCGGATCAGACGTGGGTCAGCGTGCCGTTCCTCCATCCACTGTGATTATCCAGTTACCCAAATGGATCCCGACAATCCGCCACCTAATCATTTGTCTCATTCTTGAGACGTGTTGCTGTGTGAACTGAATATCAGGTTGGAAGCCTGTCATTTTCTATTTTTAAATCAAACCCAGCATGATAATGTGTGCACAGCCCACAGATCCTCCCATCAGCTTTTGTCCACAGTGAGAGGGAGCCGACGTTACAGCCAGTGATGCAGGGTCACGAGCGACAAGACGAGAGCGCTCGGCTTATTTTCTGCTTGTGCCTTTCCATGCTCCACCGGAGGGCATGGCGGAGTCCTGCCACTGTCTCCATCCATCATTTTACCTCATCTTTGATCGTCCTTTATTCCTATTTTGGTCTGCTGTCCCCCTCAGAGGTCTCTCACTGATCTTTTACCCTCTTTTGTTCTCTCTGTTTCCACCTTGCAGCCTGAAACTTCTCAGCAGCCGTCTGAAGGTTGAATAAAGGATTTAACTGCTTTGCTCCAAAATAACTGCTTCCACTGGTACGCATTAGCCTCCAAAAGGTTAAATAAATGCACCTTTTATTGCAGCAGCATGAACTCAGAGCACAGTCAGTTGGAAAATAGCTACACTGCAAAAACACAACGTCTCACTACCATTTTTGGTTTAGTTTCTAGTGCCGATATATTTGCATATTTGATATAAGACACTTGCCTTTTTTGTAAATTCCCAGTTGAATAAAGCCTGAGATGTTACGAATTCTTCAAGTAGTTAGGCGTTTACGTTCATGCTCTTATTTTGAAGTGAACGCAGCTGTTCCATTTCCTCTCCACACGCTCTCCATCCATGATGCGGGGCAGCAAATGATGTTTATTCTGTACCCATAATGCATTGCATAAATATTTAACAATGTGCTGATAGCCTGTGTGCTTTCACATTAGCTCCTGATAAATACAACGATAGCGCTTTAGCGTTAGCAGAGCTAATGGTTATGATGAGTGTTTCAGTGTTACCGCAGCTAACGTTTTAGCTAGCAGTAACTCTAAAGCAGTTACTGGCACCTCCAGCAATTCCTATGTTAAAGTTAAGGTATCTGTAGCATTCTGGCTTTCATACTTTACTTTTTAAGATGAATCAGGGTTTTTACATTCTTCAAAGATTTATTTTCCTCGAGAAGACTCACCGAGGAGTCTTAGCTTACTAGCTAAGACTCCTTTTAGCTAGCAAGGATGATGGTAACAGAGCTAAAAACATCTCAAAAGATATTTTGTAGAAAAGTGCATGTTTTTATTTATGTTCTAGTATTTAATTACAGTAACAATAGGAAACATATTTTTAAGTGTCTGGGATTTACAGTAAGGAATCAAGTTTAAAGGAGAAACATGATAAAACCACAACAGATACAAATACGTTCATTTGTTTATCAAGACACGTTTTACACAAATTTATGTTCTATAAATCATAAAATCATAAATGTATGCAGCAGGTATTTGACCCGGTTCATGTTTGAATTTATTTAAGTCGCGTTTGATTGTAATGACCTTTATCTGGAATAAATCAAACTTCAGAGGATATATGGATTGTATTTCATTTTTATCTGATTTCCCCTTTAAAGACGCCTCTCTGTCAAGTAAATGTGAACAAATTACACTTCCCATTCAGATCCATTCTTCCTCTGCTGCAGCTTAGAGGTTCCTGATAACCTGCCTGTATAGTGGAATATGGATACATGCTGGAAAGCACTTAAAATAACCCCCAATTTGAGGCTCACATAGCGACTGGAGCTCAGCCTGATCAAAGAACATCAGTCCCACTGATTGTTGGTTACAGCAGCTAACAAATCCTCTTTGTGCTACCTCAAGCAATCCTGCAGCTACTGAAGTGTGCAGAGCTGAAATAATTCAACAATGAGCTGAAAGTCTCATTTCAATAGTCTACAGAGTTCGGTTTGATTCTGCAAAAACGCTGCCTAGCTGGACTGAAATATTCACTGGTACAATGAGATATATTAATTTGAGCTATTCATTTCAAGATAAAGAATGTTTCTATATGTTTATTCATTTAGAAGTATATGAAAGAAAATAAAGAAGAGAGATACCATTTGTTGTCCTACAGTGAGGACAATAAAGGACGTGAAATAAATGAAAGCAAATAAAGAATAACATTGTGTACAGTAAAGGTAACATTAATACTGTGTAGTTTTTAAAAATAGCGATCCAAAGGAATGTGCAACTGGGCCAGTTAATTTTTTAAAAATGTATTTATGCATTAAATAAAACTTTTTACAATAAGCTACTGTAAAAACTGAAATGTGCAAAAACCAGCAGAAATATTCTTTAAAACAAGCAAAAACTGCAAAGATTAAAACATATTGAATTTGATGGGAGCAGTGATGCTGGGAGGAAGGATCTACGACGACGCTCCTTTGTGCACGTTGGACGCAGCAGTTTATTACCTGTGTTTCCATAAATGTTTTTTTTATGAGCATTTAGAAATAGTTGATGGAAATGGTAACATTCAACATCTTCAAAATATTTTACTCTCACCTGAGGGGGTTTTAATGCGCTGAAGGGGAAATGGAAACACATAAGTTCTGACCTAAAGAACAGACCAGCATACATCGGTGGGTCTGTGCCTTACCAGAGGCATGAAACTGGAAGATTTCCAAGTACAAGCCTCCAGCTCGGACAGAGGACTCTCCATTTTTCTGAGGTGTCTCTTCCACGCTCCCTCTACTTCCTGTTCATTGTGAGCCTTTTGTAGCGTCAACATCTGACAAAATGATGCTTTGAGGTATTCTGCTTCATTCGTTCTAAACCAGTAGATGGAAACACGTTGGTCACATTTCAAAAGTTCTCTCAATGTTCACCTGACATCTTAAAATGGATTCTGTCTGGATTGAGTTAATCATATTCTAGTGGAGAGCCTCTGATTGGATGTAAATGTTGAAATGATTTCCAGAAGAAGCCGTCCCAGTGGACAATCCATCCTCAGTAAAAACAGGCGATGCAGAGATTAAACAGCTGCAGGGGTTTTGAATTAAATCTGAATGTATACTGGATGCTAACCAAGAACACTATGCTTCATCATTAAATTTACGTTTGCTCTCAGCCGGCAGGAAGCGCTGGATAAATCTCTGCAGGATTGCTCCTAAAGGTGTTTTACTGATGCTGTTTGCTTTTTATAGTGTGTTCTTAAACTTCCCCACAAGAAGCTTAAATATTCTGTTTAATATCATCATTATAGAGCCTCGTTGTGTGGAGATGCGGATCCAGAATCCACGTTTAAGCACGTTGCTGCCAAATGGTGTGACTTCAAAGCTAGTTATGTAACTAAATATATCCAGAAATCCAAGGTTGGAGGCAGTACACCTTTGCTTACCAGGCTTTAACAGTAATAGTTCAATAATGGATTTATTCATAAGGAGAGCAGCCTTATTAAGATAATGATGCCCCTTAAATTGGAGTGTATATGGAAAAGGGAGAACTGGCAGAAGGCGTTGGCAGCGCAGCTTGAAGGGGTTTTTGGCAGCTTTTCTGCAGGTTTCTGGTTCCTCAGCTGGAGAGATGGAGCATCAAGAGACGAGGAAACAAACTCTGCCATACTTCCTGTCTGCGCCGAGCGCAGACTGGCAGCGCGGCGACATGAGCAGAGGTACTTCCTGTCAGAAGTGAAGCCCAGAAGTTAAATACTTCCGACAGCTGCCTCTGTTCCCGTCTTCAAAAAAAGGGCAAATTCATAATTGAATGCCAGATTTTTAAAATCAAAAACGTGCTTCAGCGCCTTTTCCTGCTTAACTGTGACATAAATTTAAGCCTCAGCCTGGTTTAACTTTATACACATGGTTTTGTCTTGAAGAGGTTAAAACTGGTAAAACATTAGAAAAAACACAACCCAATTAGATTTCTTAAGTCAACCTGAAAAATTTGTTTTATTTTAAAAAATAATGGTGGAAAAGCTAATAAGTTCTTATATTTTTTCTTCCAAAATAGTAATAATTGGTGCAGGTAATAACTCTGAAACCTGAGAGTAATAAGGATTTAAGCGATGCAGCATCTTTGTAGACAACCAGCTGAAGCCAGAGAGAATTTATTCACCTGAAAATCTCCAGAATTATTCATATCTTTGGAACAAAACTTAATAATTCATTTGGTTTTATTTAGACGAAGAGGGAAAACGCTGAGCCAAATTTCAGATATGAATTCATCTCTCTGAAGCTCCAACTTCTGCAGATAAAACCCCAGCATATTTAACTCATGAGAAGTTGCTCAGCTTGTTTTAGAGGTTATTTTTCTAAGCTAATGCGGAAATCAGAAACTATTTTTATTTAACAAAGAAATATCCGACTAGATATTGCAACGGCGGATTAAAAATAAAATATTTTCTCAGCATTTACTTCCAGGTTGAAAAAAAAAAAAAAGCTTGATGGTGTTTCAGAAGCATCCCTTTGTGATATTTGATCACAACAGGGACCTGAATCTTTGTGGCCGGCTGACACTAATATATTGGCTCCTGGTGAATCGCGGACTCCAGACGGAAAGAGTAAAAGAGCCGTCAGCGGGGCGACGGAGGGCTGATGACGCCCACACACTCACACCTGAGCCCTTACCAGCCTGTCACACGCCGCAAAAATACAGCCTGATGCACACATGCAGCTACGTACCGGCCATGCATAAACATGTTAAATATAATTTCACCATGGCAACAGAGATGTCTGGGCCTCCGTCCAGCTTTTACAGGTGCAAACAGCTGGTTAGGGTTTCATCTTTTCATTTATTAAAGTAATAAAAACCTGTCCTGTTTTGCTCAACACGCATGCTTTCCACCGCAACTACATCTTTATTTAAGAATTAAAAAAAAAACTGAATATGTAAAAAAAGTTGACTAGAATTCATTGAGCTTTACAAGTGCTGAATATGTTGGAGATGAAATATTTAATTTCTTTATTCAGATAAAGTGAAACTAGAAAGTTGGTCCATTATCTGTTTCTCTGTTTGCCAAACTGTTGGTCGGTATATAAATGAACCAAACTGAGTTGAATTGCTAAGCTCTTCTAACGCTCTAAGAAATGTGTATTTATGCTTTTATTTTGAAGGGGATCTGTGCGGTTGCTTCCTTTGTTCACGTTTTCCACCGGAAGTGGTTCAAGCGGCGCGTGCAGCCCGTCTCTGAGATGTCAGTAGACTTCATATTTACGTGAAACGAGTGTGGAAACGTTGCTTACCGCTTCTTATGGTGTTGTTTAGTGATGGGTGTGAAATTACAGCCTTTAAAATGTCTGTTTTTACTTGTTAGCATGATCGCTGTTTAGCGTCATTTAAGCTAACTGAGTTGTGTGGATGTTAGCTTTTAGCTGCTAGCCTTTAGCACTTAGCTGTAAGCTGTGGAAGCTACATTGCTCAGCTCTAAGCAGTATTTGTGCATATGAGAAGACGCATACTGAAGTATATGTTTATTTATTCACTGGTAAGTGTTAATTTTTCTGTTTAATTCACCACGATGCTAACAAACTGCTCTGTTTGTGACCAGAATGCGTCGCTGTAATCTCTCAGTTACACAGTAAACAAGTTTGACCTTCTGGTGACCTTTTATTTTCTGCCTGAAGCCCAGCAGCGCTCTATTAGGCTAAAAATACATTAACAGTATATGAAAGAAACAAATAAAACACATGACTCAGAATAATAAACTACTCAAAACCGATTTATTTTGAGCCAAACCATCAGAGATACACTGATTTTATGAGTCAACTGTTAAATGAGATTCAGTCATTAAAGCAATACAAAGCAGAATGTAGCAGGCATCTAACAAGTTTGCCTGTCTAAAATTATGTTTTTATGCCACCATGCACTGGTTTTATTGTTGCTCCTTCCATTACGCGGAAGAACTGCCCCTATAAAAGCCTGTGTTCACATAATGACAGGTTCCTGCTTCACAAAACAAAACCACCTGAATGTAACGTCAGAAATGTCATCTCCGTTCATTTTTCATAGCTTGTGGCTCCGGTGGAGCCCTGCGAATGAGCAGGTACCTCCAGCCTTTCCGGGTGTGTGTAATTGAGGAGGACAGGTTGAATCGACTACGGCAGACATCAAGTATCTCTGCATCACAGCAACGAGACAATGAAATGCACACCGCCTCCGTGTCAACGCGCTGGGAGAAAGGTCATCTATTTTTGAGTCGGAACGGAGTAAAAGTGACGGAAAGGTGATTTTGATTGAGATTTGAAACTTTTGGTTTGTTGGCAGCTCGAGGCTTAACTTCAGTGGGTTTAAATGTTGGTGGGCAAAAGGCCGGAACAAAGCGAGTTGTTATTCTGAGCTGAAAGTATTTTTTCCAGCATTTCATGGAGGAAGAATGTAAATTGTGAGAAATAGACCCATTTTTGAGCACGTGAATAAAAAGAATACCTTAATCGTTTTAATGAGACTTAATAGTTGCAAATTGCTTGGAGACATTTTTTGTTTCAGCTGCAGTTCCAAAGGTACATTTACTTTTCATGAACCAACATCAGGAGCAAAGATTTAATTTCCAAGCATTTATATTACATGTTCAAAAAACCACAAACAGATCAGATATGATGTTCGTTCTCCTCCTGTCTCCATGCTACTGATGGTTCAGACTCTTTGGTTTTAAACCCTGCAGTCGGATGTGTCACAAAGACTCTTCATCAGTCTCAGTTTTAACATCATATTGATATAAATGTAAAGGCAACTGCTGCGTTTAGGATGAGCTGAACTTCATAGTTTTGAGTCGGAAAAGGGAGGAAGGTAGTTTGAGTCTCTCAGAATCGGGGAGGATGACGGGGAGTTTAGGCATTTAACCCGAACCCTTGTTTACGGAAGAGGGAAAAAATAACCTCATTATTGCCTTCCTACACGTTTCTGTGAAATTATCATCTCCCTTCAGTTCTCTGTCTGGGATTTCTCCCATTCAGCTCAGTTTAGATTTCAACCGGGGCCAATCAGAGAACAGAAGGAGTGAACGGTGGCGTTAGTTTTCTGTTTTGGAGTTGTAGTTTGCCTTTGTAGTTTACCCAGGAAGTGAACGAAGCCGTTCAGTCCTTTCAGATTCCGAGTTAACATCAGCAGCCGTCTTGTTCAGCTTGGTGCTTCTCTCTTGGCTGTTCACAGCGCAGGCGGTTTCCAGTAAGCTTCATAGCGTCACACTGGCATATTGCGTATGTCACGGCCAAACGTTGTGGTAAAATTTACAACTTCCTCCAGCAAGCAATCGTTTCTCAATATCTGAAGGCCCAGACTCTTCGTACGAAGCAAAGCGTAGAGTAATGGACTGATGATTAGCAGGTTAGCGGAGCAGTGGAGCAGGAGATCTGTAGGTGTCTGCAGTGGTGCAGCGCAGCACCGGTCTGTTGTCATGAAGAATCTGTCTACTTTCCTACCTTCCACCTGTGGTCTCGATGTCTGGGTAGGGACCATCATGAAGCTGGTTTCGTCTTCAGGGTGTCTGGGCTTCTCTTGGTTGATAAGCTTGGTCAATCAGGAGGGGCTCAGAGTGGAAGTCCTCTCCGAATCCAGACAACTACTGAGGTTGTACCTCACCGATGGCTCCTCGGTGAGGTACAACCCACCGGGATGAGACTCAGAGGAAGATCCAGGACACGATGGAGGGACTGGGAACGCCTTGGGATTCCCCTGGAGAAGATGATCCATGTCTCTGGAGAGAGGGAAGTCTGGGCCTCTCTGGTTAGCCAGACAGGAGGCAGAGAACCCAAAAGTTGTTCTCCAGTAAGAGTGGCACTAATTCAACATGTTTTAACCAAGTAAGAGTAACAAAGTATCTGGTAAAAAGTCTAACTGATCAAATTATCAATCATTTAATATGTAAAAATGACATCATTACATTCTTGGATCACACTATTAAATTATGTAAACATTTTGGTATTTTATGGACCAAAATGAAAATAATTTACAAAGACAAACAAAATAATAAAATCAAGCAAAATAAAATTTTTCCAAATCAGTTTCTTTCAATAAAAAAAAACTTCAGAAGATTAAACACAAACTGCAGGTGTGAGTCTGTGTCTGGTGGAGTTTTGGTTAAAAAATGTTTGTTTTTCATTCAGTGGGTAGAAAATCCAGAAATTTTACTCAAGCAAGAGAAGAAATACTTCATAATAAAATCAAAAAGTAAAAATACTCCTAGAAGTACAATGTGTTTCTCCAAAAGTTATTCAGGTAAATGTAATTGAGTAAATGTGACTTGTTAGCTTAATGCTAATCAGAGAGTAAGTGGGAGATGATGGATGGATGGATGGATGATGGATGGACCAAGCTAAGCTGACCCCCTGCTGAGACTGATGGAAAGCTGCTGAAGATTTTGTGAAATGCCACATCTTTGTACTTTTCCTTCCCTGTGCAAAACGGCAGCTAAAGTAACTTCTGGGAGAACCCGTCTTGACCCTGAAGCGCTGAGGTCATTCCTCCATGCGAACCTTTCGCTCTGCAGCAGCAGCAGAATCCGCATGCGTTACGTGTCGACGTGAATTCAGTTTCTTTACCGGCTTTCTCCATATTTTTCTTTGATTTGTTGCAACAACAAAAATAAACAAATCTGTTAAAAATGGTCCGTTGGAGATTGGAGCTCTCTGCAGATAAGACACAAGTCAGCAAAAAGACACAAAGTGCACACAAGAAGCTAAAGGCAAATGTCAATACTCTACAAGATTTAGCAAGAAGTTTTATTTGGCTTCTTTCTGGTTCCAGCAGAAATAGTCCAACTTGCTGAGCCATTCACGTCCCTATCGCAGCGCTGGAGATTAGCAGAGAGACAAAGCTAAGTGAAAGGAAAAGGTCCTCCTTCTGCAGTCCTGCAGAGTCAGACTGCGCTGAAGCAATTACTGTAATGCTGCAGGGAAATGTATCACTGCACATCTCATATTGGTAGTAGAAAATAACAGATGTAGCCAACATGCTGCACACTCATCCGCTCCGCCCACACATATGCATCTCAGTTACTCCATTATCAACAAACTGAAGAAAGGCTGCGGAGTTAACGCCACTTGTTGGAACATTAAAGGAAATGTTCACACTTTTATTAATAGTTTCGTCGATAAACAAAGCCAGTCGTTATCTGTTGGGTAACTCCTGTCTTTTCCGACCACACCTCGTTTCTGCAGCATTGCTTCCTGCGGTTTCTCATTTATGGAGCCACATTCCCAGAAACTGCGCAAATATGCAGGCAGGTGAGCTGAAAAAAAAACAATTGTCATCATTAAATTTAATGTGGAGTATCTTTCCAGGCGGGAAGCAGTTTGAATGTGAGCAGAAGATGCAGCGGTCCACGCTTAAATTAATGTAGGAGAGGATGTCATTTATAGTGAGCAAGCCAGCCACACACACACACACACATTGTCTCAGCCATCCGACCACTATCTCTGTTGGTGTTCACGTTTCCCCTGGAGTGTTTGCTTCCGGAACTCAATTATGCCGTACGAGCAAATTAGCCACCATTAGCAAGCCACCAACGTGCATCACCGGGGGAGGAGAGTAAGGCCTTTATCTCATCTTGTGGCCTGTTTTCCTGCACACCAAAACACTGATTAGCTTATATTTCACACTAATGCAAAAGCAATTGCCTTAAATCTCCACACTCTTATTACCATCCAGAGTTATCTGCACACATTACGCGGCTTACGTCATTCTGTTTTTCTCACCTTAAGCTGGGCCTGGTCTCCTTGTGTGATCGTTTGTCGCCACATTTCAGGAGTGGGGGAGTGTGAAAGATGCCGTGTACTGTAGGCAGGCTCTCAGAAAGTAAATACAGTTATTTTCAAACAAGGTCCCCGGGAATCACACAAATGAAGCTGTTTATTTTATCTTTTATCTCTCTGCCACCTCGAGATGCGTTAATTACATGTGCAAACAGCGCGCGGCTGCTAAAGTTTTCCCAGACATGCATCAGTGGATCTGCATGCGGTTGTTGTTTTGCAGCCGTGGCTTCTGCTGTTCAAGTCAAGATAATGTGTCCGAGGAAGAGGCTCACCTCATCGAGCTGGCTTAGAAACCGACTCTTACCTTCCTCCTCCTGATGTGTTTGTCGATTTGATCAAATCAAGACTTTGCCTGAATTAACGCCACATATTTTATAACATTTAATCATAAAACCAAAAGATTTAAATGCTTAGCAGTGTTTACCGTGCATGGCTACACGATGGAGGGACGCTCTCTGCGTTGCTACTGCCTCGTCCATAACGCAATATTTGCGTGTTGACCCTTTGAACGTGACGTCACGCTCTGCAGAACTCCGCCCACTCCGCCATGACGGACGACAAAAACGACCAATGCCTCCTTTAAAGTTAGTCTAAAAACAGACACCTGTAGCCTGATATGGCTTCTGCTTAATTGGTTTCACTTTTAAAACGGTCACAGGTTGCTGCACGAAACAGACAAGGATGAAAAGCAAACTTGTCGTTTTGTTGTTGAACTTTTAATGAGGAAAGATGGCAGCAGCCGATCACAATCTGTCAGGCCTCGGCGTAACCGCGGATTTACAGCGAACACTTCTGACAAGGTAAGAAGACGTAACTTTCATATGCTTTATAAGTAGGTATGATTAGAAACATGTCAAATATGGAGAAGGTACCGTCTAACCATTGGTAACCATGGAGACAGCGCGGCACCGTCAGGTAGCCTAGCATGCATGGAAAACACTGGTAACCATGGAGACAGCGCGGCACCGTCATGTAGCCTAGCATGCATGAAAAACACTGGTTAGCATCTGGTCTTCTGTACGTTTGTAAGGGCCAAGGCTGATTATGAAATAGTGAAATGAACCATGTGGTGTGAATTCAGGCAAAGGCTGTGGTTTGATCAACACGTCCATTTTCCTGTAACTTAATGGTAAAGTAATGCAAGAACTCGCTGGAAGATTAATAAACTATAACTTTTTTTATGAACATTTACCACTGGAGCTGAAAGACATTTTAAATATCCGAAATAAAACAACAGAAACAACAAATAAAATGGATTATTTAGTTTCTGCAAACAAAACTGTCCTTCAGAAATAATGGCTGGTTGAGACCAAAACACCAGACTGGAGACTTTTGTCGTCCAGTTTCTGGTAGAAAGAGAGAGGCTATAAATCATCCAAATGAAAATCACTGAGGTCGTTGAAGTTTATCATGCGATTAACTGAGTTATTGTTAATTGCGACAGGCCTGGTCGTAACTTACTGTTACTTTAGAGGTTAGTTTTGGAAGTTGTTGAAATCCAATTCAGTCCGGCTTTAATTAAAACTACACAGGACCGGAGAGGTAAAAAGGCATCAAACAAGATGCAAAACAATAACTAAGACACACATAACAAGGTTAACAACCTGCCTTGTCCTTTGTGTTTCATGCGTTTGGTTTTTTATCTTGTCTGATCTCTGAATAAATTGCGTCTTTGCAAGGTTGCTGTGCCAGTCCCTATTATAACCCGGCTCTCGCTGTTACACCAGACTTTAATGGCAAAATATCCGTCTGGAGAAAAATTCAGCCTCATTATTTAGAAACAGGAAGCCATTAAGGCTTTGTGGAGGAGAACAGAATGAAAGCAACGTGTTCATTTTGGCTTACTTTTGACTCTAATGTGAAACTGGCACATCTCACTTTGTGTTGCCTTCATGAAGGGAGTTTTCATCACTTTGGTGTTTTTATTTTCATTGTATTTGCAATTTTAACGAAGATGCGGTAGAAAAATCATGGCACTGTGTTTACGGGGTCATGAAATAGAACGTGCTAAGATAACACATATCCTATATATTGTGAAAACTAATTAATTTGTGTAATTGCTCTGATCACATCTGTGTCATTAGTCATCGTAATTAAACAGTTCGTGGAAACAAACAGCATTTATGCAACATTTTAAAGGTAGTTTAATCTTTTTCACAACGCCTCTTTGCACTTTTGTGTTTAGAGTCGACACCAGAGCGAGGCAGAACCTGAAATTTACTCAACCAGGAGAAACCATATGTTTACTCTAAGAAAAGGAAAAAGTAGTTGTCCAGAGATTACTCAAGATTAAAAAGTATTTTGTGAAACGGCGACTCAAAACTTCAACCATCTAATATTAAAAAATTACATCATCAGACAAAATATAAAGTTATGTGGGATTTTGGTCATTTTAACAACCAAATTGACAATAATTCCTGCAGATAACATAATTACAATATAAGTTGATCAAGCAAAATATATATTTTTTAAATGTCTTTCAATATAAAACTTCAGAAACTTTAACAGAAGCTCCGTCTGTGTCTGGTGAGTTTTGTTAAAACATGTTTGTTCTTCATTCAGCGGGAAGAAAATCCAGAAATTTTACTCATGTTAAAAATATTCTTACAAATACAATTTTTCTCCAAAATGTATATGGAACTGAATAAATGTAACCAGTTACTGCCCAACTATGGCGGACACAACGTGACAGGAAGTCAGAGCTTTTATTGTGACATTATTGCATATATATATATATATTTTTTTTATATATATATATTTTTGAGTTACTCTTTAACGTTTTTTCTGAATAACTCAAAACCACTTTTTCTCACTCTCCTTCTGACTCGTTGCCATAGAAATCGATGATTTGTCAGAGTTTGTGTGTGGGACGCCTTTTTTATTTTTTAACTAAACTGAAACACCGAATTCCACAGCACATCTACATGTTGAGGTTGTCATAGTCAAGCTAGCATGACCTAGCTTTCCCTCTCCCTCGATCATTTTTTCTTAGTTAAAACTTTTCCTGACCTTGTTATGTAGTTGTCGTAAAGCACTGCAGCCTTTTTCTTTTAAATATCATGTATACTTTTAAGATTTAGTGCGTTATGTTGATAACATAACAGCTGAAACCAACGCTGGTCATCATTAGCCAGCAACTTTTTGCCCTCCAGCAGGCAGAGGGGGCTGTGACGTCACACTGCACCGGGTCCATAGCTCAAACCTCTGGATAAAAAGCCTGCAGTGCTTCACTGTTAAAATGTAAACAAACAGTTTAAATAAAACCTTTAGTCCAGTTGTTGCCTCTGACTAAATGATCTGAGGGTTATGGATGCGTTAAAAGGTCAACAATGTCAGAACCAGACCAAGCCGGGCTTTAAAGGTGAGAACTAAGGTCTTTAATAGTAACATGAATATGGAGCCAATATAAAAGCACCAGAACAGAAGTCATGTTCTCTCTGTGTGTTTTGTTTAAAAGCTTCACAGCAGCGTTTTGGACTGACTGAAGTCTCTGTGAGCTCGTGAAAAGACTCTTCCAGAAACCCAGAAAAGAGGAGACAAATGCATGACTAATCATCTCCATCTCAGTGCCGTAGTTTGGAGACAATCCTCAACTAAAAGAAGCAGTTATTAATCTTTTTTATTATTATTTATCTCCAGGAAAAGAATCAGAGTAAAAATTACAGCAGGGTTTCTGAGGTTTGCTGATTTGTAGAGACGAAGAAACCTGCTGGAAATGAGAGCAGCGGCTGTCAGGAGCCATGGTCAGTTTCTGATTCATCCCAGTTAAACCGTTTCTTATTAAACCTCAACTCCATCTACGAATGGTTCCAATTCAAAAATTTCAGCTTTACCTAAATAAGTCATAAAAATCACCAGGATTTTATGGAGGTTAGTGACCACAACCGTATCGTCAAATATTTCTAAAAACGCTTAAAAATGCCAACTTTAAAGTTTAAAGACCAATTATATGGAGAGCCAATTCATTGAAATATTCAAATACATGAAGTAATTTTATTAATGAATAATTAAAATTGACCAGACCCAAAAAAACTTAAAAAATAAAAGTCCATGAAATATGTAAAATAGCTCTACAAAATAAAAGTGGCACAAACTAAATAATTATAAAATTATTAAATAAACAAACTAAACCCATTAAAATTGTTGTTTTTTTATGTTGGACAGTATTACTTGACATAGTTTTTTCTTTAGGAGGTGATATCAGTGAAATGTTTTTGTGGTTGTCTATTTTTGAATATTTGTGATGATCAATAATTCAGTCGATTTATTTGGTAATTGTGCTGCTATCCGTGGTGCTGTGGTTCTCTTTCTCTCTGCTCTGAGTCCTCCTGGCCTGTGGGGGCGCTGCACCAAGAACCACTGAAGGAAACCACACCAAAACTTCTGAAGACACTGAGTGCAAAATGTAAACAAAAATGGAGTTGCGGTTGGAAGATTTCTCCTTAGTTTTTGGTTAAAGTCATTTCTCCTGCTAGAGCTAACTTAGAGTGTTTGTTTTGGTTGTATTTACCCATAATGCCCTGCGCTGTAGTCCACTTCCTGCTTTGGTTCGATTGGTATTCACACATACATTCGAACCGAACCAGAGTTCACTTCCACTTAACCGAGACTGAGATTTATAGGCGGACCGGAGTTTGATTAGCATTCACACGTCCCAAAACGAACCGGATTTTCTGGAGTTGGATTAGAGCGGATTAAACATGTCTGGTGTGATTTTAATGGTAAACTGGAAACATCCTGACAGTGGAGCTGAACTCCAAAGATGTAGCTTTTAATTGTGCTCTATTAAAACGTTCTTATGAATTTCCAAACGGGTTTGACAGGAAGTGGTTTATCACCCTGAGAGACGGTTCAGGTCTCCAGGGACTCACTGTGAGGAAGACGTGTCGTGTTTGAAGGTTTCCTTGGTGTTTCTGAGAAACGACCCATTCTCGGAGGCCATCTTGTTCTTCAGCTTCTCAAACTCTCTTTTTTTATTTTATTTTCTGAATTAGGATGGAAGTGCTGACTGGTATCTCTGAGCCACTGACCCTCGCTGCATTCATGAGGCGTTCAGCTTCAAAATGTGCTGCTTAACAGTTGCCTGCTTTACAGCCTAATGAGCTGCGCCTCTGGAATATCAAATCAATACTGAAAGGCATCATCGGGCGAAGTGAAATAATTGGACGTTTGAAGGCCTCCTGCGTTGTAACTGTACAACTTGACAGTATTTATATTAATTTTGATGGATTGCGCTTTAATTAAAAAGGGAATATGCGTCAGGCAGTCGCATTAGCTCACTGAAAAGAACAAATCCTTAATTTTTAAACCCAGTTCACTCTGAATAAAGACGTCTGCCGGTAAACTGGTGGTGTTTGTAACGTCAGAGGCCAAGTGAGGTCTATATCAAACACAAACATCTGTGGATGCAGCATCTATCATTTCTGTGGATCAATTTTAAAGTCTATTCAGCCGACAAAATCATAACAAGACAAGGGAAGCTGATAAAAACAAAGCACAACGAACAGCAACGGCCTTCGGTCGAGAATTAAGCTTTTGTAGAGAAATACATTTGGATGTAGCGTTAGAGTGGTGGGACTGTGATGTGTTGCATTTCACTGACCCAAACGCCCTTCATAACCTCATGATTATATTTTTCAGTTGTTTACGTCCAGATTTACCGTGTCGGACTTCTTCTGGTGCAGAATTATGACACATTTCTCACATCTGTTACATAAAAGTTGGGTTAATATGGCCGTTCACACTGCACACGCTTTAAAAACTATAAAATAATTCAGTTCCTCACATGGAAGTGGCTCAAAGTGGATTTGTTTGGAGTAAAAAGATCAGTACTTGGTGGTTCAGACTGCAGTGAAAAAGTCCGATTTAGCTGACTGAACTCTTTGCCACTTTGCCGTTGTTGTTGAGTAAAACACTTACTTAGGGTCAGAGTTCAAACCCAGACCCTTCCTGCTACCAACTGCTCCGCCGTTTAGCCTCAGACTTTTCATTGGCTGGGTTTTTCGCAGGATTTCTAAGACATAAACCTTTTTACAAATATTTACCAAAGCAAAGATGAACTGTGCCAGACTTTGCGTGATGAGAACAGATTGGACTCGGTGAAAGCAGCAGAGCGAGACGCATCAGCAGCTTTTAGAGATCAAGACCGAACCTCTGATTGGCATCATTCTTCAGTTTGTGCTGCATGTGTAACGCAGCGCGTTTAACTTCCTCCCCTTCAGCCAGTAACGTAACGTGTAACACACTGGAGACCTTCGGCAGCCATGCAAAGTTTGATTCATTACGTTTCTGCATTTCTTCAGACAAGATGAAGCCATCAAAGCTGAAAATCCTCCTTACTCCTCCTCCGAGCTCAGTCTGAACCAATCAGACGCGTCTGTCAGCGACGGCGGTCAGCGGGAGCTCTCCTTTGATCAAGTGTCACGCCGGATGATACTCGCTGCTCTATGAAAATGGAAAGACAATTCAATTATCCTCAGCTTTGTTGTTGCATATTAATTATGGTACAAAGTGGAAGCAGCGGCGGCGGATGGTGTGACGATGGATTTAAATAGATTACAGGGCGACTGGGTGAGTGTGTTAAGAGAGTGTGATGGTATGCTTGTTAAGTGTCGCTTTTACACATATTTGTTTAGCGAAATTGGGAATGTAGTGTCGAAACTTAATGGAGATAAATGAATGAGCGCCGAGGCCAGCGAGGCTTTTAGTGACTGGCTTCTGCTGGAGACAGAGGAGGCACTGCGGTCATCCTGAGAGCGGTTCCGGTCCAGATGAGCGGTTCCGGTCCAGACGAGCGGTTCCGGTCCAGACGAGCGGTTCTGGTCCAGACGAGCGATTCTTCTCTGGTTCCGGTCCAGCGCCAGCGGTTCCGGTCCAACGCCAGCGGTTCCGGTCCAACGCCAGCGGTTCCGGTCCAACGCCAGCGGTTCCGGTCCAACGCCAGCGGGATTTAATCAGTTAAAACAGCTGAAACCAGATGTTTACAAACATCCAACACAACCAGTGAGAGAAACTGATCAAATGCTGATGAACTTTAGTTTGACTAAAGTTTCTTGTTTGACTCAGAAAGTGAAACAAAAATACTTATTTTAATGCATTAATTTTGATTAATTACATAGATTAAACTATAAACTCCTAAGCCGGAACCTTTGTTTTGTGTTTCCGGTACGCCTGTAAATCTGATGCACAGTCTGACAGCGAAGCCGCTTCTGTGGGGTTAATTTCTATTGTGTTCAAGTTGAGCTTAAAGGGGTTAGCCTATCAGCGAAGCTATGCTAGCCTGAAGTAGCATATAATGCTAACATGTAGCGGTTAGCTGGTTCTTTGAATTATCAGGTTAATGAAACCTATAAAACTGAAAAGGTACCAATCTGATGGTTGAGCAACAGATTAAAAACAATAAATTTATTTGTTGGGTTCATATTTCTATTCAATAATTTAGCAGCAAAAAGGGTCTTTTAATTGAAAATGTTGCTTATTTTTTTTATTTTGATTAGTTTTTGATTAAAATGTAACTAATTAATTACAGATCCTGCTATTTAATCAGTTAAACATTTCACTCAAGTCTCCTAAAAAAGATTATCCCTGCTTTAAAAATCATTTTGTTCTTGTAAATCCATGTAATAATTCATGACGCCTCACACAGGAAGTGACTTTTATTCATGCTCAGTCGGACCATGCGAGCTCCAGTTCATGTTTATCAGCGTAATTTTCTGAGAACTCGCTGTTCTGCCTGGAAGCTCAAACCCTTTTAATCCTGATACATGCATTGCTAATGATGTCTGCAACGCGGGGTATTAATAATTTATCGTAGTTTCTGTTAAGTGGTGACGGGTTATTGAGATGAGAATGTCTGGAACTTCAGGAATCATGTCTGCTCGCTGAATGTTTGAAGTCGTTGCTTCTCGTCCGTCGACCTCCGGAATCTGGAAGGTGATTTTAACAGGAGGAAAATGAATCCATCCATGAAAACTAAAAAAACAGGCAGTTCATCAATGATTAGATCTTCAAATCTCCTGTATTTACTTCATGTTGAACCAACCAGTTTCTCTTTTATGATCACAGATCTGCACTGACGGGGACGTCCTGGCTAATCCGCTAACTGTGGAGCTAATTGTCTGTTTCTGCTAACTTTGGAAACGCGTAGCTTCCTCTGAATTAATTTTCCAGATGAATTTAATTAATTGAGCTGTTTTGTAAACTTTTATTTGAGTAAAGTTTGGCATCTGTGTTTAAGTTTTGGTTGTTTGTTCGGAATCCTTCAAGTAGTTTGACGTTTGTCTCTATTTATAAAACAGATTTAAGTTTGTACTTTAGCATTAGCTTCTGCTAGATACCGTGTTGGTGTGGCGCTTTAGCATTAGCTAAACTATTGTTTGTGATTAGCGTTTATGTATTAGCTTCTTCCAAATACCTTGTTGCCAAGCAAATTTTTACCTTTCGCTGTTGCTAACTTTGAAAACGATTAGCGGACTTAGCTTCCTGCTAAATACATTTTTCCAGATACATTCTAAGCGCCGTTTTATGTTGCTGTTTTCTTTGGGTTTCTCCATGACGTCTCATAATGACGCCGTGGGTTTGAGGTGTAAGAAAAACAGTGGGAGGAAAAATTTGAATGCTTAATTTATTGTATGACACAACGGTACAATTTATCTGTTTCTCTCCCTAAATTAGTTCAGTAGAAGTGGTGATGTCAAAGTTCTGTGCAGAACCTTCCTAAAGTGAGTTTAAATTCATGAATCAGGCTGAAACGGTCTGATGGGCTCCCCTCCATCCACAATGATGTGCTGTGTGTCCCTGAGTATTTACTATTCAACCCGAAGCCTTTTATTAGCAGCGCACAAATCAATATTTGCCCCTGTTCCCTCCCTCTCCTGCAGATTTCCAGACAAGTTTAGACTTGGGTGATATCACAGATGAAACAAAGTCACTTGAAAGTAATTCAGACTTAGCCGCAGGCGACCAAACTCCCTGACAGCTCTGCTTTGTAAAGCGGAGGAGCTGCTTTTTCTCTCTGCACTGACCTTTGTCGGGTTTTTGCAGCGTTGGATTAAGCAGTCATCTGCAGAGTTCTGAACTTTCATTAGCTGGATGCTTTTACATCCTGAGGCCAAAGAGTCACTGCGGTTCATCTTAACAAGACAAGACTAATGTCGGCTGTAATTAGCAACCAGAAACGGTTGCAGCAATCAGAGAATCTCCCGGTTTGTTTGAGTCCGCAGTTTGATTGATTGAAGTTTTAACTTTCAAACAACCGTGGTGCAAATCAAAACGTCAGCCGCATTGACGAATGTCTTGCTTCCCGGTGTTGGCGGACAGGTTACACACACACGCTGGAATGTGCAACCCGAGCGGCTTCATCTCGAAGACAAACATCCTGAACGCGGCGTTGCCTCGGGCCGCAGCGGCGGGGCGGGGGGTCGACTCCGCGGCTCCTCAGTCTCCTGAAAGTCTCAGTCGTGTGCCAGGAGTGAACGGCGTGTCTGTCATCGGCCGTTATCCTCCGTGTTTCAGGTGATTGCGGAGACTTTGCTAATCGTGTTTTAGTTTCACCCAAACAAGCTCCAGATTCGCCGTGGTGACGGCGGCGGCGGCTTGCTTCTCGCCTACAAGCTGCTCCGTTTGATTTATTATCTCGATCGTTCCAAGGCATCAACATGTGACGCTCGGCTTTCAATGGGAGGTTAACGCCACAATTAACCTTGGCGCCTGTGGAATTAACAGGAATGCTTGCGTAATACTCTTCCCATGGAAACGCGCTCAACGGGAACTACAGCCGTGGAAAAATGGCTCCTACTGAATTATTGGAGGGCCAGTTTTAGATCAGTATGGATTATTTTGGTATTTTGTATTTTTTGATACATAAAATTTAAATGTTGTTCATTTTACCATAATATTGTTCTGAATTTTATCAATGATTCAAGCAGACTTTTCACTATGCAAGATGGAAGTTTTTGCAAGAAATGTCTTAAATGAAGCTGATGGTTTTGTTCTAAGAAATTTCTGGAAAACAGTTTATTTTGTAAAAAGTTTAAGATTACTTTCCGAGGTGGATTAGGTGCTAAAGTGATCCATGATCAGCAATAAACTTTGAGAAATATTTATTTCACATTTTAAGTACAATACGTTACCACATGGACGTTGCCATGTTTGCACTGCAATGCATCATGGGTAGCTAAAGTATGCTAGGTCCAACAGCACTAGCTCCGTCCGGCTATTACAGTTATTTAGTCACATTCAGCCCTTTCAGTTTAAACTGGAGTGAGTTGAAATAGAAAATAATGCATAAACGATGAGGATAAGTGAGAATGAGGAAGACCAAATGGATGAAGAGGAGAGAATTGTCTTGAGAAGCTGCTGAATGATTTGTTACAAACATTTAAAGATGCTAGTTCCAGATTAAAAACCTGGATAAACACAGAGAGACGTAGAAATGACCCAATATTTACAACAAAACGCCTCATAAAAGCTTCTTGTTGCACTACTTTCCTCCATGAACAAACTTGGCGATAAACTGTAATGTTTAGCAGCAGTGAGTTTCTCCTATGAAGGTGTTGAAAGGTAAGGTGGGTCAAACCAGTTTGGGTTCTCTGATTAAATTTCCTGCTGAATCACATGCTGTTTGGACCAAGATTTCTAATTAAATTTGAAATCCAATTATGGGAATGGTAATGAAATTTCCAAATGGGGAAACTCGTAATCTGCTCATTGAGGTGTTTAATTACAACGAGGTCTGCTCCTCTCAGATACGTCACACCTCAGGATTCGCTGGACTCGAGTTTGATCGTCGGAGTTCGTCAGAATGATGCTAAATTTATTTATTTTTCAGGTTTTTATCACATGATATCAATCTGGACTAAACTTCACATCTGGGTTCCTGTGCAGCACATAATTCAACGTAGTGGATGGGACATTTTTACTACAATAAAATCAGAGGAAGATAAAATATATGTTTGTAAATAAACTGCTGAAGTATTTATATTATTCATGTTTTCATTTTAAGCCCAGTTATGAACACTTCCTCTGTTAAAACCCAGATTTCTGTGATGAAAACTGAACTGTGTTATCAATTATTCTGCTAAATTATTAATACTGACCTAATTGTTGGTATAAGTGGATCAGAACAGTTGCTGCTCTAATTAGGATCGTCGGCCTTGAGAAAATGAGTTCATACGTATGAAAAACTGAGTAAATAAGAATAATAGTTCCATCGTTACTGGATGGATAAAACCAATTAAAGCCCAGTGCTACATATTAGATTGTCATAAAATATTAAATGAATCAAACTTTATTGTTAGACCTGTTTGCACACAATGAGTCAGAACAGAAAGAAAAGACAAAAACCACTAAACAAGGGGTGTCCAACCTGTGGCTCAGGGGCCATTTTTGGTCCTCAAAAGTTATTTTCAGGGTACAACAACTGAAATTCATGACCAGAAACCAACCAAAATCACAACTTTTCTGTTTTAACCAGAAAAGTTGTGATTGTTTTGTAAATAATTACAATGTGAAATCTCTTGTGCTTTTGTTCAGTTGAGTTTAGTTTAACAGACTCTTTGATTTGTTGTTACTTGTTACTTATGTTGTGACTACTTAATTTTAATAAGCTGAATTAAAATATTGTCTCACGGATGGCGCCATGTCATTTACGCTGCAATGAATCCTGGATAGATCATATATGCTATAAAGCTAGCTCCTTCCAATCAGAAACGTGTAACCTTCTGGCCTTTTAATTAGAAATAAAAAGAAATGCAGAAAGAACCAGGGAATGGATGGAGAAAGTGGGTCAAAAAGCTGCTGCTTATGCCAGGAAATGCTAACCAGGAAGTAGAACGTATGCTACAAGAAGCTCCAGTTTCTAACTCGCGCTGCTTACAGTGAGCATCACTATTAAAACATTTTCTCAAATATATTACAATAGATTGTTGCAAAGACGTGTTACCTCTAACTAAGGATGTTAGCTCCTACAGATTGTGTTAGCAGCAGCTAATGCTGTTAGCTCCTGCTAATGGTGTTAGCTCCTGCTAATGGTGTTAGCTCCATTAGCAGTAGATCACAAGCCGATCAAGTTAGTTTGTTTCAACAGATTTCTCGTGTTTAACGTCGCATGAAAACGTTGACGCTAAAAGTTTGCATCAATTCAGACGTTTTATCAAGTAAAATCGAGTTTTAAGTTTCACAAACAACAACTTTTAGGATGCAAAGTATTTAGGCCAAAATGTTGAACTAGTTGGAGATCCCTATTTAGAAAAAATCTTTAGAACCTGGAACTGGAACGAAATATTTTTTCCTCCCTCCCTCCCGACCCCATTAGGGACAAGGGTGTCAGAAAATGGGTGGATGGATGTAAATAAGTAGAAGTAATGATGATTAAAATGAATTTGTAAGACCAGCCAGCCGAGGGTTACAGTTGTAGATTCATGCTATTAAATATCTACAACTGGCTTGGCTCAACGGTTCTGGACAGTCTCTTAACCTTTCACCAACACATGGTTGTTCTCAAGCTCGTCGTCACAGCTGGAAACACTCAGCTTGGTGTTTCTCCAAGTGTCAAGCATTTAACGTTTGACCCCACATCCTTGGGAATTCATCCAGCTCTTGTTGAAGTGAATCTGAAATTAGCCGTAAACTGAAGGCGTGTGGCCGTGATTAAATTCATATTCTGTATATTCTCCTGTCGTTTTTCTTTCAGTTCCTGCTTGAGGCCGGGGAGATTTCTATCTAACTCTGTTCCTTATCGCTGAGACTCTCTAAGCTCTCTGCTTGTCCAGCAAGCTGATCTCTGCGATTCCCATGTGGTTTTGTTTTCATGCCGCGTTGAGTCTTCTGCAGTTATTTCTGTCTCCCTCCAGCTTTGTTGTTGTCCCGGTCGGCCGCCCCGCCAATAACTCGCTATATGCGGCCTCGTTTGCGTTTCTGTCGCCCGGGCTACGATAAAAGCTGCCCTTCAGGATCTTTGCACCTCGCAACCCGGCTCTCTTCAAAGATCTCTAAAGCTTGGTCACTGGAAAACAGAAAGCATCCCAGATGAGGTAACATTGAGTGGTGTTGAAGAGTTATGGATAATAAGAAAGATGTGTGGGAAAAGATAAAGATTAAAAACAATAGCAAGCAATGAGATAAATATTGGACATGAGAAACAGTTTTTAAAAAGTGGCTCTTGAGTTGAGATTTAAGGCTGTTTTTCCACCTAAAACTTCGGTAGAGTCGGTTTGATATCTGTTCCACCTCCAGCTGCTGTGGTTCTCTGTCTCTCTGCTCTGAGTCAAACCAACCAAACCCTTTGAAAAACCTGTTCCCCTCCTGGCCTGAGGGGGCGCCGCATCAAGAACCACTGAAGGAAACACTGAGTGCAACTTCCTTCGTCACAACTTCCTCTTAAACAAATGGAGTCGCATCAGAAATGACTCGTTGTAGGACCACGAGTCATTTCTCCCTCTAACGCTAACGTGTTTGTTTTGGTTGTGTTTACCCAGAATGCTTTGCACTCTAATCCACTTTCTGTATTTGGAGCAGTCTCCAGTCCACTTGGCGTTCTCATACCGCACCAGAGTTCACTTCACCCGAACCGAGACCGAGGTCTGTAGACGGGCCAGAGTTTGATTAGCATTCACACCTCACCAACTGAACCGGACTTGGTAGAAAAACGGATTTGGGTTTTCTTTGTTCAGTAGAACATCGTTGCTTGTTTTGCTGCATCAGTCTGTTGTTGCACGACTTTCCATCATCAGGAAAACAGTTTGGACAAATCCAGGACTTTCTCATGACATTTATTCGTAACACCAACTCCAACCTGTCCATCCGTACCAATATTTTTTTTGTTTTTGTCTTGTTGAAACTGGTTGACAGTTTCAGTGACATCCTGTTGCCTTTCACAAAACATGACAGTTTCTGCTGAGCAGGGGTAAATGTCCACCCAATGAGGAATCACAGTGTTCCTGGAAAATAATGACTAAAAGATGAAGGAAATGATGAAATAAACTCAAAGAAAATTTAAATAATTCAGCCAACCATGATTCTACTAATCATCGTCTTCACTAGAGAGCAATCAGTGGTTGTTGCTCAGATTTCCTCCATGATGTAAATTCCTGGTAGCATTACTATTTTTTCTTTATTGTTTTGTTTCTTGGAAGTCTTTGCAGAACATGAATCACGGTTGGTCCAGTCCCAGAACCCTTCTGTTTACCACAATGCATGCCAACCGATAACTAAGCCGCCACCCACTCTTTATTTTTTCACGATTTGATGAAATGTAAATACTGCTGTATTCTCTTTAAAAATATCTTGGAAAGGACGGTGACAATGAGCGGCGCTAAGCAGTTAAAGAGGCAGACCAGATGAAGAGAGAAGAAACGGTGCAGCTGTCATCATGTGCAGGAAAATATCAGTTTTTATCAACATTAGTTAAATTATTTTTAACTTTTTCGTTGTCCTTCGTTTTGCTGGCCTGTTAGAGATAAAGCATTCACCTCACTTTTGCTGAAAATAAATGGTTATATAACTGATCTTCTACATAAACAACCAAGCCAAAATCCTTCTTTATTACTGACATTTCAACTGTTTCCCCTTCGCTCAGATTATGGGTCTTGGATAGCAATTTCTTTCATAGCTCCAATAAGTAATTTCATCTGGGCTGCTAAATTCCCCCAACAACGCCTTTAAAAAGTATACACTCCTCTTCATCTGTTCCACATATTGTCAGGTTTCAGCCACATATTTCACTTCAATTTATTAGGACTTTATGTGACTTTGTGTTCGACCCCTGTGAGTCAGAGCTTTGTAACCGTAGCTCCACATCGAACTGGTTGGAAGAACATCCACTGTCAAGTCTTGACTAACTAACAACCTTTAGACCTTTTTCTCACTTTTAACCTGCATTCACACCGGCCCTGTTTAGTCCAGTTTAATCCAACACCTGTCCTGAAAATCCGGTTCGTTTAAGGAGGTGTGAACTGAAATATGATGTGAACCAAAAAAGCGAACTCTGATCCGCCTAAAAACTTTGGTCTCAGTTCGGTTCAAGTAAACTCTGGTTTGGTTTGAATGCATATGTGAACGCTAGGTGGACTGGAAACAGTTCTAAAACTAGGAAGTGGACTACAACGCAGGTAATTCTGGGTAAATGCAATCAGATTAGGCTAATGCTAGCAGGAGAAAATCAAAAGAGAAATCTTCTAAAATCACTAAAACCATTTTGGTTTCCATTTGGTGAAGAAGGAAGTTGCGCTCAGTGTTTTCTTCAGAGGTTTTTGTGTTGTTTTCTTCAGTGGTTCTTGGTGCAGCGCCCCTACAGGTGAGGAGGGGGACATGTTGGTCAAAGGGTTTTGTTGGTTTTGACTCAGAGCAGAGAGAAAGGGAACCACAAATGTTTTAATTTCGCTCCTCACTTCTTAATGTTCCTGAAGTAAAATGATGTTTTTTTTCTTGTTCTGTTGCCAGATCTGGATCTCATATCCTTCTATTTAGCTAATGAAACCCAAATATGTGTTTAAGATCCCACTCACTGTTTGTTGTTGCTGTTTTGTTCTGAACAGAAATTCAACAATCAGAGACCATCATTCATATCCTGCTCACGCCTCTAGAATAAAAACAATCAGTGCAGTCTAATGATACAAAATGGCTGTTCTGGGGTTTGTCAGTTTAATAAAATAAACATATTACCTAACAGAAAAGTTGACTTGCACCTCGCCTGCTTTGCGTTGGAAACATTTCTGTGTTAAAACGTCTTTCGCAGCCGTTTCAGCAGCAGACGTTTTGGGTTATGACTCCACCAGCTTCACACGCCACGAAACTGAAACCCCTTTTCCATTAACGGTTTTTTTTATGCACATTTGAATATGTCACAATAGAAAAGTTTGATAGAAATTTATAAATTCGAAATAACTTCCTCAATTTTGCTAAAATGTCTACTACAGTTGGTTCAGGTTGTTTTTGGCTTTTCCAGAAAAGGCGAGACGGGAACACATTTTCAACCTGAGCTTCTTGTTTTTAGTAGCCGTGTCTTTTTTTTTTTTTTTTACATCATTTTAAAAGTTTGCTCAAAGTTTGCCTGACAAAAGAAACAGCTTGAGGGTTTTTCCCATTCTTCTGCACAAACAGTCTGACTGGAGTTTGTGGACATAAACATCAGATTTAAACTCTTCTGGCTGATTTTTAGGTCAGTGCTGTCAGTCTGGACGGACGGCCATCTTTTATTGGGATTGTTTTTAACGATTACTCATGTTCCTGTTGCAATAAATCAATTAATCACATGATAAACTAAAACAAGCTGATAAAAGTTTTCAGTCCGGTGTTTAGGTCTCAACTGGCTCCGTTTCTGAATTATAATTTTGCTCGCAGAGACTAAAACATTCGTCTTATTTGTAGTTTCTGTTGTTTTTTGTTTTTTTTTTTAATTATTTTCAGTTGTAGTGTTAAATGTTCATTAGAATTTAAAGTTTTTTAAAGTAACAGAAAATCTTACCAAGTATTTTGGTCTAGTTTCTAGTGAAAATATCTTTGTAAATTTGAAGTAAGACAAAACTAACATACATCTAACTTTTCTGCTAGATATACAGATTTGTTTTAGGTAAATAATTCCTTATTATTAATGAAAAAGTTCTTCTTCTATTGGCAGATAAATTAACTCATAACATGGAAAAATGTAGTTACATAATCTGCCAAGGAAACTAGAACCTTTTCATCAATATTAAGGATTTATTAACTTAAAACAAGCCTGTATATCCTGCTGAGAAGTTAGTTGTAAGTTAGTTTGTCTTTCCTCGTGATATTTGATCTAGAAACGAGGCCAAAAATACTTGCTAAGGTTTTGTATTTTTCCAGTGAAATGGCCTCAAAACAACAATATTATCATTTATTGGGACAATTTAGTCCAGTAACATTGTTTTTAGTTGTTGCTACAGGCCTAATTATGGTGCTGCTTCACCGTCTCACTGCTACTGATTTTATGAACTGCAGCTGCTGAGAAGCGTCGAGTATTTCCAGGAGATAATCTGTTTTTATTAACACATGAGGGGAAGACGTTGGCTGAGATCTGGCGAGGAAGGAGAAGCGGGGAGCCGGCGGTTTGAAGCCGGTGGGCGGAGACCCTGTGATGAGCCTCGGATCAAACATCAAGCTTGGGTCGGGAACAGAATCATTTGTTCCTTTGTTTCCGTTTTTGTTTCCTGGCTCGGCTGGAGCCGGCTGCTTTGATCACCGCCTCAGAGGCTGTGATGCTGCAAAGCGCTGCATATGTCAGATTACTGAGGAAGGGCTGCAGGGGCGTTCCCAGCTTCGCCCCCCGCGGAGGCAGCCGCCGCAAAAAGATCTGGATCTCCGCTCAAATCTCCAGCCAATGATCTGGGTCCTTATTTTTAGGTTTCACTTTGGTTTTGAGGCATAACGGAGTCCAAAAGAGACAAAACGGTGGCAGAGTCTTAAGTTTTTACGCTTTTGTCTTAGTTTTTGTGGAATAAAAAGTCTAAATTAAACTTATTACCCTTTCGAACATTCAGAAAAATTACCAATACATCTCTTACCAGCATTAAATACAAAAAGAAAAAAAATCTCAAATGCATTTTTAAGCATTAAGATGCATTTTTAAAAGTTAGTTGAATGTTAACTCTGTAAAAAAATAAAGTTGTATTGACTTGAACTGAATTAAATCACAAGGTTAAAATAGACACTATACCAGCTGTTCACTGAGGCCTGCGTTTGAACCAAGGGTTTACTCTATTTTCTCATTTTTTTATTGAGGTGTTAGCATGTCCTAATAGAAATATTACCGTCTTCAGTCAGAGTCCTCTTCACATTAGTCGCATGACTGACTGCTACCGAACATCCTTCTTCCCCACAGCATCACAATTACCACATTTTACTTCCCTTTGGGATGAGTAAAGTATTTCTGAACTGAACTGAGTTAATCTGAAATTACAACTAGGCAGAAAATTGAAAGCTTTAATTATTTTTTAACTTCCATCCTACACATTGAGGAGGAGCTTCAGGTTTGAAGACTGTGGTTAGTTCAGCTGTTTGTGGCTGTTTGGTGATTTCAGGTGTTGAGCTTTTGTTGACTTGGAGAACACCGAGTGACATTACCTTCAAAACTCTGACGGAGGCTTTTTTAAAAGCTGCTTTCTAGGACTGCTGACTGTTTACCAGTGAATGTGTGGGTTGGAAGAACAGGGAGGACTTGTGTGTGTGACATCGCTGAGCTTCTGCTGCGCTCAACCTGATCAAAATGCTGATCTTTTTAGTTTGGCACTGCAGGTACACAGAGAAGACGGTTACATGTGCCAGGCAGCTCTGCTCTGCAAAAAGGATATCTAAAGATGCTATCATAAATGCATGGTTGACTTTATTGAATCAAGACTGCAGCTGGTTTCAGAGCAGACAGGCCACGTCAAGGGAATAATAACCTGGATTTGTTTGACCTTGAGCCATTTGAAGTGTGTGTTTGTGTCTGGCGGGACCCAGAGAGGCCGAGACGTCTCACTGGCGGCCGACTAGCTCATCCTCACACCACCAGTCTCTGGTGAAAATGTGTTGGTGCAGAAATCAGGGTTTCCCCCAGTGTATCATCAGCCTGGCGGGCCACCAGGTTTTACTTGCTCCACCAGGCTAAGCATTCTTTATTTATTTAAAAAAAAAATGATATATACACCAGTGATGGTGATATTAAAAACAGGTTAAGCTTATGTTAATGTGAAAAGGTGAATGCAGGTGTGACGTTCATCAGAACTGGGGTTACGACCCAACGGCTTCAGCAGCAGCCTATCTGCAACCAGATAGACAGGACTGCAGGGAGGAGCCTTTATAACAACTTTTATAAAAAATACATAAAAACAGCACCAGGTTTATCAGAATCAACCTTTATTGTTATTGTAGAGAAGCACAACAAAATTAGTTTCTTACATATTTGTCAAAAGTTTCACTGCTACGCTATAGCTAGTTCAGACTAAAGGAGCCTGTTGTGAATGCTAATGCTAGTTAGCATAGCCACTTATGATGGCGGATACATGGTTTTCCAGTTAGTGTGAGTTGTTTCTCCTCCATTAGCACATTAAGCAGCACTTACATGAGGGTGATTCACAGCGCTAAGCCCCGCCTCCTGGCTCTGATTGGTTGTTTTTGTGCATTTCTTCAGAGAGCGATAGTAGCTCAGAGAGGAGGTGGAGAAGATCGATCTTTTCCGTCTCATTCTGTCGCGACGTGTTGATAGTTTTAACAATTATGTAAAATCATTTTCTGCATAAAAGTTAGATTAATTCTCATGCTACGTATTTTTTGTCTCTTAAAATGACTTCATTTCCACCTGGTTCTTGTTTGTAGGCGCATTGCCTCCTAAAATGGCTCCTCCAGTCGATCATGCTTGTGCTTCAGATGAACATTAGAGCTAAAAACGAGCCCAGCATCGTTTGACCATGACCGTACTCTGGGATATTGCTTTAATGAGCCCGACGTTTGGAGCTCCACTGAATATTCTCCACACGAACCTTTTTAGAAAAGTCTTTGTTGCACAGTTTGGACCCAATTTCCCTCTTTTTAAAAAAAAAAAAAAAAAATCGTTATCAGTGCTCATTTGAGGCAAACTGTTGAAGGAACAAACTGTCCCGACCCATTACCGCGCAGGACTCCATCAAACTACCAAATTACAGCAAATTACAGAAAGTGACTATTTAGCTTTAAGGAGAGTTTCGCCGCCCATTAAGCCAACCTGTGGACAGATTGTGTGCCATCAGAACTCTGAGTCATTTGTGAAAGCTACATTTAATTCGACTTCATAATTACTCTCACTTCCTGTCCCCAGTGGCCAGCCAAATTAAAGAGGGGGCCAAATTAACTCTGCCTAACCAATTAGCCGAGTGGGCCGCTCAAGCAAATGACATGACATGTCTGTGGTTGCTGCGCCGCTGCCGGAAACCCCAAGGTCTGTGGCGTCCCTCCCTCGCAGATGAGATGATTTAAAAAGCATTTCAGAGGCCGGGCCAACTGGAGTTTTAATTACTTTAAGGGGTCTGGAGGATGATGTAGCTTCTCCGCCCTCCGGGGCCACAATTGAATTTGGTTCAATTGACCTGTAGCAGAAGATTTAAACAAGCCGACGATAAAAAGAGCGCTACCTGCAGAGAGACGAGCCTCACATACGCTGAGCAGAAACAACCCGGCGTTGGCTTAAGCACCAACTGGATGGCCTTATTTCCTTTTTTATGTTCCCCTCCCGCCCCCGGCAGCCTGAGGCCAGAGGAAAATGGTTCCTGGATTGCTTCCTACTGGTGTGAAATTCATTGTAAATGGTTTAAAATTGTAATGGTCTCGTGCCGGGGAGTCGGTAAAGCTGCGGGTCACGTTTTATTCACAAAGAGCGAGAGAGCCGAGTATCTGCAGAGAAAAATCATTGTCCTAATTTCAGCTGTCAGGGTTAACAATTTTATTCTAACGCAGAAAGATCCAATAACAATAAATCGATCTCATAATATCGACGTAAAAAAACAGCGAGAAGATCTGCAGTCATTCAATAAAACTAGGGCTGGAACGATTAATCCTCAGAATAATCACCAACTAAAATTAAACAATATATTAAACATTCGAAGTTTATCTGAAACGTTTGTCAGCTGATTTTACCTGCTGTGTTTCCATCACCTGATGGCGGTCAGCCATTTTGTTAGCATCCTCTGGAGCGTTTACCTTCTAAGTTGTTTATGGGAAAGATCAACCCTGTTGGTTTCCATAGCAACCACCAAACCCGTCAGACCTCGTTCTGATGCCCGTCTGTCATTAAACTTAACTCCAGTTTCCTCCCCGTGTTGCTCTTCTCGTCTTCTTCTGTTGAACCACAGACAAACCTCCCTCCGTTGTCCTGCTAATAATTCAGAAACACGACATAAAGGAGGTTTAAGTATCAGCTTCATGGAGTAAATACTCTTATTTATATATCTGAAGGCTTCACCACAGCTTTTCATTTCATTTTTCCAGGAAATATATTCGTTGCGATTATAAATCTCTTTTCCAAGGATGTCTTGACCAAGATAAAAGCACAAGATGCAAACAAGTGATTATACAAATATAATGTTATAAAATTACGGTAACTGCAAGGTATTAAGCAATAAACAGGCACAAGATGTGACTAAAATCTGAATGTGAGGCGAAGACTAGACTGTAACATTTCTCTCCTTATAATAATGATAGTTTAGAAATAACCCCTTAAAGCTGCTTCTCCTCTTTTTTATTGTTTTAACTACAAACTGCCCATAACGCTTCATCCAGATGCTAACTCTGATGATAATCTAACAAATCAATGCATTTGATCACCAATTTCTGGAGGCAACTTCCTATTTTTAATCCCAGACAGAATTTATTTCATTTTCCGCCTGACTTTATTGACAGTAACAGTGGTATGCTAACAGTGGAGCTAATTTTTAGCTTAGCATTTTAAGCTTTCAGTTGAATAAAGTTCAACATCTGTGTTAAAATTTATTTGGTTGTTGACTTTTAAGAATTAATTAAATGTTTATGTTCATGCTCTTATTTTGAAGTGAGGGAGGCAGTTCTGCGTCGCATTCTCTCTTTTTTATTCAAAGAAACTTTATTGAGCTTATGGCTAGTAAACAACCAATGAATGAATGAGGTTTACAGAAAAATTAAACACATGAGCAAAAAAACAGGGACAGTAATTAAACAAACACATGCAGAACTTCACGTTTGTGAAGAGCCTTTTAGTTGGTACTCTTGACGATTTCCGCCCATGATGACGTTTATTCTGTAGGCTTGGTTTACCCAGAATGCCTTGCTAGCTCTACAGTAAACAGTCTACAGTCTCCTGATGCGCTGTGTTGTTTTTTGACCAAAACTCTGAAGTCAATTAGGCAGAATCTGTGTAGTAACAACTCTGACCCAGAGGAGGTGATGCATTATGTTGTAGCACGCTATTTAGCATTAGCTTCTGCTAAATACCATGTTGCGATAGAGCTTTAGCGTTAGCATAGCTAATGTTTATGATTCATGGCTTAGGGTTAGTGAACCGCTGGACATTCGCCATTAAAAGAAGAAATGGCTAAAATTTCTCTCAAAATTCACTTCACGCTGTAAAAAGAAACATTTTCAGGGGTTAAAATGGGATTTTATTTTAGCTACTTCCTCCTTTTCTCCTCAGCTAGCATCAGAGCTGTGATTAAGTAACCGCAGCTCTAAATGTTTTTCTGTCTGGGGCCTGACTGGAAATGGAAACTGGACGTAGATATTGGCACAATGTGGCAAACCCAGCTATCTTTTTAGTTTGAATCTACTCTCAGATGAAGTCAAGATGACACAGTGAGGAACCACTTAGCTTCAAAGATTCACATGAAAACGTTCCTACAGGCAGTTTCTCCCGGTTCAGTTGCGTTTTAAGGACGTGTCTCTGGTGTAGACTAGGATTAAGAAGAAAAGGAAAGACTTGGTAATTGATGTTCAGGTATTCCAGCAGCAGTGGATGTGAAGTTAAATCTCAACCAAACATAAATCCTCAAATCTGTGAGAAACCCTTCCTGTCTGGACATGACCTCGTTTATGTGTGACTGACAGATCGAGGCAAAGAAAACAGTCCTGAGGCCTGAATCCAAAGTTGAGATTTTCTTGGAAATCGTGGCTCCAGATCTTAACTTCTTGTTAGAAACAG
Organism: Girardinus metallicus; assembly: GCA_903067095.1. Taxonomy (NCBI): domain Eukaryota; kingdom Metazoa; phylum Chordata; class Actinopteri; order Cyprinodontiformes; family Poeciliidae; genus Girardinus; species Girardinus metallicus. The sequence goes on from CAEGAE010047093.1 coordinate 42,652, forward strand.
CAGAAGACCTTGAAAGTCAACGCATGTTGTACAGTGACAGCTCTGTCGTTTGTTTTTGCAGCTGTTAGAAACATAAAAAGCCCCGCTAACCACTCAAGATATGAGCAAAATACTACAAAGGCGGTGTTATTGTGGAGTGTATTTAAAGAGCGTTAAGCCGGAAGCGATTTGCTTCATTTGACTCAGAGAAGCTGTTGGCGGAAACATGCAAAGAAACTGTAAAATTGATTTTCAGGATGAATCTAAACTCGGTTAATAATCTGCCGGGTTTTGGGTGTAACCTCTTCAGTTACAGACGCCGACGGGAACTTTTCACACACGTGGCTCCATTTTCACTTTGACAAACACCTTCGGCTCGCTGCTGACAGGTGTGTGATGTTAATTATGTGGAACGCGCTCAGGTAGCTCCACAGGTGGATTCCTGTTTGGAAACAGAAGCAGCGCAACAGCGACTGATGAATCAAACTATCAACCATACAGGGACTAATACTTTAACACAGAGGAGTTTCTACATTTCCTTATGTTTATATTCAACTTATTAAAGATAAAATCAACTTTTTTTAATCTTTACATCACGTTATAATGTTATTCCCTCATAAAAAAATAAACCTGGAGTGTTGCTTTGATTCTTTTATGCATGTTTGAGAAATCCTTGAATCTCCATGGCAACCATTCAGCTGTCCAAAACGTTTGGGTGAATCTAGCCCCGCCTTCCAGGATGAAGCTCCTCCCACACTCAGCTCCTTCAGACTAGCCAGCAGCAATTAGCATCTGCTGAGCTCATTATCGGAGCTACGTCTCAGCGTAACTACAACAGTCAAGGATTGAAGCTGTTGTCTGTAGGAGTTTCTAACTCAACTAGAATAAAACAGAAATATCCTTTATTGTCCTAAATTGGGGAATAAACAAGCAAAAGTGAAAGGCAATAGATATAAAATCTGTTGTCGGGACTTTAATGTGTTAATTCTGATTAATTACATAGAAATGCAATTAAAAGCTTTTTTTTATTTTCATGCAAACATTCCACCCAGAACCTTCATATTTACACGTTTCTGGTACGTCCGTAAATCTGACGCACAAGCTACGTCTGCCAGCAACAGCCACTTCTTTTGGCCCACTGGGGGTTAATTTCTGCTCCTAAATCCGATCTGATTGGACACTGGAAAAGACTATTGTTGTGATGTAGTTGTGCTAAAAGGTGTTAGCATATCATCTCAATGCTAATCATGTAGCAGCTAGCTAGTTCCATAGATGATTGGTTCCTGAAACAGCGTAAAGCTGGATGGCTAGAAAATAACTCTGCTACAATTTAATGGTTGGATAAAATGAATTACAGATTCAAAACTATAAATATATTAATTGTTGAGCTTTTATGTCTATTTATTCAATAATTTAGCAGAAAAAACTGTTTTCGAATTGAAAATGTTGCTCATTTTGATATATAATATTGCAATTAATTACATATCCTCTGATTAACTTGATAAAAATTTTTACTCACCAATAAAATAGACAACACAATGTACAGCAAGGACAAAATATCAAGGTAAATACATTTATTAGTAAACAGAATACTAATATGTAGGTTAATTTAAGAAATTTACAAAATGTGAATTTTTGCCTTGAAAGCTACAAATTATCTTAAAATTACGAAAAGCTGCACAAATAACAAAATAACAAATAAACTCTGAGTTTGTTGGGAGGAGTGACAGTAAAAACATCTGGGAGGAAGGATCTGTGTTAATGCTCCTTTGTGCACCTCCTGCACTGGGTCAAAGGTCATCCCAGCACACAGCTGGCCTCCCTGATTTGGAACAAAGCTAGACTGTCTCCTCATCATGCTGGAAAATAAAGAAGCAAAGGTTGACGTCTTTAATGTTTTGCTCAAAAACAAACTGTCCCATCCAAACACTGACAGTCCTGGTGGGAAACTCAAATACTTTAAGATGTGGAGGAATTGAACCGACGACCTTCTGACTTCCAGTTAATCGACCGGGTCAAAACCATTTGATGAGTTCCGCTTTCGTCCCGCCTCCGTCTGAGATGTAGCCTAGATTCACGAATATAATCTCAATGTAGTTCTTGCCTTTGCCATTGGCTATTGCACTAATTTCTCAGAACGAGCGGCTCAGGATGGGAGCGCCCTACAAACCCTGTTCCAAACTAAAACAGTCAAAGCATAACTCCAACTAACGCCTGTAGAGATGGACTGATGCTGAGGCACCTTCATGTGAAGAAACAAACAACTTTTGATTTTCTCTCTGGATTTGCTTTCAAAGTTGTGTCAAGCAAAGAGGAACATTTTTATCAGAAGAAAACTTTGATAAACTTTTATTTCATCTTTTATTGACAGAGTTTTGTGCACATTTGCAATGTAATTGGAAGAAAATTACTTTGTACCGAACCACCGCTAAGTTTCCTGGGTGTTTCGAGGACTTTTTAATCTGATTGCCTTTTTTTTTTAGTTTCTCATCATCTAACCAGCCATTGGTGCTTCCACCTTCCCGACCTTCAGCCTGGTCGAGCGCTAGTTAAGCCTCATTGAGACCAACCCTTTGGCTCTTCTGTTGCAGTCAGTCAGGCTCCGTGCCGTCTGTCCTTCTCATTAAAACAAACTGTTCTCAGTTAGAAAGGACCTGATTGGATCAGAGTGCATCTAGTTGGCTCAGTTGATGTGAAAGTTGCTGATGCACTGAGCCTCACACATTGCACCGATGTGAACATCTGTCCCTATATAATTACTTCGGAGCATATGCCCATGAATGCACACACTCAGGTACATGAATGTAATTACAGCAGGGTGTGCTGATTCTTTCCTTTACAGGAAAAATCAAGCAAGTGAAGCAGAAAACATATTGTTCCATTTTCCTGGCCATGATTCATATTTACTGACAACAGCAGTGAATATACAAACTGAAAAGTGACTCTAAAATCCAGTAAAAATGTACATTTTTAATGTTTCAGGTGTTGAACAGCATAAAGAATCAACCCAGAGTCGGTTTATGGCATTAAAATGTTGAGTTTTAATGGCTGGATGGTTTTTTTTACATTCTGCTGTTAAACATGTAGCGTTATGGATCAATGTTAGCCAATGATGGCTAGCATCGGGTTTAGCTGTCACGTTATCAACATAACTCGCTAAATCTTAAATATATAAAAGAAAAATGGACGCAGTGCTTCGCTACTAATGGTCAAAACTATGACTAGCTCAGGAAAAAGTTTTAATTAAGAAAGAAAATAAGGAGGGAAAGAGATGCTAAGTCAGTTATGCTAGCTTGACTTTGACAATCTTAACATGTAGATGTGCTGCAGAATTCAGTGCTTTAGTTCAGTTTAAAAAAAGACACCAAGGCGACTCGCACACCAGCTCTGACAGATCACCAGTAGAGCAGGAGCTTAATTTAGTTGTTCAGACGATCAGTTATTAAAAAATAAACAGCAAGTCTGAAAACATTAAACTAACGCACTGAACTCATAATTATGAGAATAAACTCCCAATATAAACAAGAATAAAGTCATAATGTTTTGAGAATAGTCGTTATATTAACAGAATAAAGTTATAATATTGCCAATAAGGTCATTTATTACTAGAATAACTCATTTTAGTTTAATTCCTCCGCGTATAAATAAAAAACAAAGTGCAGAATGTTGAGCATCTTGTGAAGTTTTGCTTTATTATTGGATATTTGAATGATCATTTTAAAGTCCTGCAACTGATAATAATAATAATTTGATGCTAAAAGATAAAGTATATCCTCATTTGTGATAAAAAAAAAACCCAGATGGACTGAACTTCGTAACTACATCAAAGCTTTACTCCAATGGTAATATTATGACTTTATTCTCATAATAACAAGAAAAAAAATAGATCTGGCTCTAATGCTTTGTCATAGTTGCACAATTTAAACCTTTAGGTAAAAGCCTTCAGTGCCGTTACTACCTGTATTTCCCAGCATGCCTTGTGGTTCTCCGGCAGCAGACAGAGCTTGAAGCGTTTTGCTGTTTGAGGCGTTAAAACGCTCAGATCTCTGTCACAAAGCTCCGGAGCGACGTGTCCAGACGCGTTCGCTCGCAGACTGGCATGTGAGCAGAGTAATTAAAATGCCTTTTGGAAGTGAATTCAGATCATTTTCACTCATAGTTCCTCAGTAACTGACTGATGTCATGGAAACGCTCCAGGATTTTACTCTGATTTCAGCGAGGCGAGCGATCGGCCAGAAACTTCTCGCATGAGCTGTTCACGCTGCAAAAACATGAAATATTACCAAGGACTTGGGTTTAGTTTATAGTGTGAATATTTTAAAACACTTGAAATAAGACAAAACTAACTGACCAGTAACTGTTTAGCAAGATGAAGATGTTTGTTTGAGTCAATAATTCCTCAATTTGCATAAATAAGTACTAAGAAGTGAAATAATCTGCCAGTGGAACCAGTGTGTTTTCACCAATATCGATGAATTATTGATTTAAACAAGCTTAGATTTGTTGCTGAAAATGAGCTTTTAAGTTAGTTTTGTCTTATTTCATGTGTGTGAAGTTTTTTTCCGCTGTAAACTGAACCAAATTACTTGGTAAAATGTTGTGTTTTTGCAGTGCTGATGGTTGTTTAGAGCGTTAGCGACGCTGAAGCTCACAGACGTTTCCATTTCCCAGATTCCCACAACGAAGACGCCCGCTTCTTATTTTTGTGCTCACACACATAAACAGACGGATGCAGTTTCAGGATCCAGGGATCAAGTTGTGATGAAGCGTCTCGGCAGCAAATGACACAATCGCACAGCGCACCGCCGCATGTGCACTCTAACCTTTCAGCCTTCGCAGCGGGTAACGTACACCAGCGACTGATTCCCAAGACGAGGTCAGCTCCAGGATTTTCTAAATAAATGGATGATTTATTAATACATCAAAGTAATTATGAGGTAAAAAATCAATCAGCGGCTACCCAATCCAGGGTTGAGTGTTATTCCAGAACGTCCTCTCAGGAGACGGTGTCCATTTCAGCAAGTCAGAAATGTAATTAGCCTTTCGCCTGGGGGCTGCAGGCTGCGTTCGGGGCGACCTCAGTAAGCAGGCGTGTCACTGACACCAGACCTCATGTTCAGGCCCACTGCTGCAAACACAAACAAGCCAAAGAACAAAGACGGTTTTTATGTCCCGCGATGCAAAGTCTGGTTTAGCCTATTCACAGATTCATTGATAAGTTCAAGAAAAAAAATCAGCTTTAGCATTCCCGAACTGTTCATAAAGTCATGTTCTGAATGGAGACGTGCAAATCTGAAAAGCCAGGAGATGAACAACATGGCTGATGGCAAATCCAGGCTTCAGCTGCTTTAAAGGTGTAGAGTCGTCTGCTGCTAAACACCAAAGTGCAAGAGCATAAGAATATGTGGTAAAATGAAAGTTATGCTACATTTAAAGCTAAGATAGAAATGTGCTAAAGCAGATGTTATAATAAAACAGAATTCATGCCAAAACAGAAGTTAAGCTAAAATGAAATGTACTCTCACAGAAACTACAGAAAAACGGTAGTTTGCTAAAACAGACGTTATGTTGCAACAGATTTTCCTCTAATTAGCAGTGGTGCGAACTGCTAACTAAAAAGTTAGTTGCTCTAACTCTAATGTAGCAGTCATAAACATAAGTTCAACTAATGCTAATGCGCTACGCCAACACAGTATTTAGCTGGAGCTAATGACAAACGCTGGAGCTAATGACACCTGGTGTTGATTCCCACGGTCACAATTTATATGTGATGTTTTGTATGTTCTTCTTTAACACAATAAATTCATAAGTAAACAGTCTTCTGCCACTTCAAAATAAGAGCATGAACATAACTGTCTAACTTTTTTTTTTTTTTTTAATCCTTAACAACAAAGGACCAAAACTTCAACACATGTTGAACTTTATTCAACTGAAAATTTACAAAACAGCCAAAAAAAAATGTTGTCAAAATTAGCAAAAATGCTATTGGCGAGTTAGCGGAAGTGTGCCCACTGTTTTAAGGTAAATAAAAATGTATTTAAAACAGATGAAATGGGAAACTTGCTGGCATAACTTTAATTTTAACACAATTGTGTTGTAACTTTTGCATGTTGTCGACTCTACTGGGATGTTAATGGTTAATTTCTCTCCCAGTTGGTCACAAAGTTCAGGTAGCGACTCATTCATTAAACAACAGAAACTCACTGCAGCTGATCGAAGCTCATTCTGTTGAGCAAAACAAGAAAAACTGGAAAAAAAAATAAAACATAAAAGCTACAAACCTCACCTCAGCGTTTGTAAAATGTGCCTGAAACTATAAAACGAAATGAAATATGCAAATGAATCGATAGTTGAGTGTTTGTAGATCTTAACAAGCAGGAAACATCAACAGGAGAGCCGTCAGAGGAAGTACTGCCAAGAAGTTAAGAAATGAAATCAACCTGGAGCTCTTAACAAAAACGGAAAGCTGTAAAAAGGAAAACACAAACACACCCAGGAGGCTTTAAAGCATGAACAGAAAGCTAAAAGCAGAGTGTTTACTCCTAAAAAAAACAATTTTTCTAAATATTTCTGACCCAGGAGAAGATGAGCTAAGAGGAAATGGAGTTTAAACAGAGAAACTGCCCAAAATACAAATGCAACTCAAAACAAGCTGAATTCTTAAAGCTTAAAATGTGAAGTTTTTCCACTTTTAATGTAACATTTAACTTTTACAGTTCCACAGAGAAACTATACTGGTTTTATCATGCCTTCATGTTCTCCAAGCTAAGGTGTATATAACACTACTGACTTTATTTAACCCTTACCCTGACCAGTACCTTTACAAAACAATTATTTCCTCTGGATTTCGCTACAAAATGAGCAAATATTGAGAAAATCCAACTAAAACAGATTAACTTTATTTCCGCTTAGTTAGATTCCTTGTATTTAATTACATTGTGATTTCACGATGAATTAATGCTAAAAATAAATCAAAAAGTTGCTCAAAAAACTAAGGATTTAGTTATTAGTTTAAAGAAATTACATCACATGTAGATTTTGTTTGGGTTTTTAGTTAAATTGTACCAAAAAAAAGTTTTTTTCACTAAATATTTAACAATTTCTCCACTAATATTCAACACTTTTCACTTTTCTCTCCCTTACATTTTATTTTTTGCTTTTTAATTTGCGTTCTTTGGGTGGATTTCTTAAATTGTTGCCGACATCTGGTGTGGATTTCATATGTTGGAAATTATATTTGGTGTGAACATATAATAATCCTTATTCTACCCGTTTTGTTGCACATTACTGTGATTGAATTTGAAGGCTGCCTAACTTTCTGGCTGCGACGTTTCAACAGAATTACACAGGCTCTAGTTTTATTTTTACGTCCAAAAGAAAAATTAAAAACATGTGGCGTGGTTTCACAGGTCATACTTTTCTCTAGTATAAACACTAAAAAACTCTGAATATTCCTTGTTTTGATACATTTTTTCTGTCAGAATTATTTATTTCCCCCTCCGGCGTCTCAGGAGGGGGAAGCAGTGCAGCACCAACACTGTTTATAGTGGGGATGGCGTGCCGCTGACCTCGACTCGGGACGTCGTGGGCCGGTGGGCCGGATACTTCGAAGACCTCCTCAATGCCACCAACATGCCTTCCGTTGAGGAAGCTGAGCCTGGGGACTCTGGGTCGGCCTCTCCAATCTCTGGGGACGAGGTCGCCGAGGTGGTTGAAAAGCTCCTCGGTGGCAGGGCCCCGGGGGTGGACGAGATCCGCCCGGAGTTCCTTAAAGCTCTGGGTGTTGTAGGGTTGTGTTGGCTGACATGACTCTGCAATATTGCATGGACATCGGGGGCAATTCCCCTGGATTGGCAGACTGGAGTGGTGGTCCCCTGTTCAAAAAGGGGGACTGGAGGGAGTGCTCCAATTATAGGAGGGTCCCACTCTTAAGCCTCCCTGGAAAGGTCTATTCAAGGGTTCTGGAGAGGAGGGTCCGTCGGATAGTCGAACCTCGGATTCAGGAAGAGCTGTGTGGTTTTCCTCCTGGTCGTGGAACACTGGACCAGCTCTACACCCTCAGCAGGGTCCTGGAGGGTGCATGGGAGTTCGCCCAACCGGTCTACATTTGTTTTGTGGACTTGGAGAAGGCGTTCGGCCGTGTCCTTTGGGAAACCCTGTCGGAGGTTCTCCAGGAGTATGGTGTACCGGGCTCTTTGATACGGGCTGTCGGGTCCCTGTATGACCGATGTTAGAGTCTGACTCCGCCAGGGCTGCCCTCTGTCACCGATTCTGTTCATTACTTTCATGGACAGAATCTCTAGGTGCAGCCGAGGTGTGGAGGGAATCCGTTTTGGTGGCCTTAGGATCGCATCTCTGCTTTTTGTGGATGAGGTGGCCCTATTGGCTTCATTGGGTCGTGATCTGCAGCTCTCGCTGGATCGGTTCGCAGCCGAGTGTGAAGCGGCCGGGATGAGGATCAGTGCCTCTAAGTCCGAGGCCATGGTCTTGAGCTGGAAAAGGTCAAGACCATTTCCAGCTCAAGACCATGGTCCAAGCTCCAAGTGGAGGAGTTCAAGTATCTTGGGATCTTGTTCACAAATGAGGGAAGAAGGGAGCGGGAGATCGACAGCCAAAAAGCGAAGCTCTTAATTTACCGGTCGATCTACGTTCCTGCCCTCATCTATGGTCATGAACCAAAGAACGAGATCACGGATACAAGCGGCCGAAATGGGTTTTCTCCGTAGGGTGGCTGGGCTCTCCCTTAGAGAGAGAAGCTCAGTCATCCGTGAGGGACTCAGAGTAGAGCTGCTGCTCCTCCACATCGAGAGGAGCCAGTTGAGGCTCTGGCATCTGGTCAGGACGCCTCCTGAACGCCTCCCTGGTGAGGAGCTCATGTCCCACCCGGAGGAGGGGAGACCCAGGACACGCTGGAGAGACCATGATCTTCGGCTGGCCTGGGAACGGCTTGGGGTCCCCCGGAGGAGCTGGAACAAGTGGCTGGGGAGGGAAGTCTGGGCCTCCCTTCTTAAGCTGCTACCCCCGCGAACCGACCCCGGATAAAGCGGAAGAAAATGGATGGATGGATTATTTATTTCTCCATTTAATCTCCATGCTTCGTGCTACATATCAGTTGGAAATTTGTTTGTTTGATTCTCTGAAGCAGAAACTTTGTTTAAATTAAACTTTGTGACCGTCTCTGTCCTTCTTCGCCATGGTAATTAAAAACACCATATGACTCTGTTTTTGTTGGTAACTCTGTTTGGGTTTTGTTCTGGTTCCGTCTGTCTCTGGTCCAAATCCTGAGAGTCGTTCTGGAGACTCTTCAAACGTTTGTTTTGGCTCATCCTTACAGCCGAAGCTTTGTTTCGCTGCGCCGCTTAGTTTATTTTACCTGCAGTTAAATAATCATAAACAAACCTGCAAATGTTTGATAAAATTAACATTTCCAGAAAGGTGTGTCTGATCAGTAAATTATTGATAAGAAAGCAAAAACAGAAGTCAAAAATATGACTAAAACTTTCATAAAGTTGATTGAATCAAAATATCTCTTGATTATCTGAAACAAATAAAAATAATAAAAACTATATTGGTGTAGGGCTTTAGCATTAGCAGAACTAACATTGATGATTAGCGCTTTAGCATTAGCTTTCCCTAATTTCCATGTTTATGTATTGCTTTAGCATTAGCAGATCTAATGCTTAATATTAGTGTTTAGCATTAGCCTCCCCTATTTACCATATCAGTGTAGTAGGTTAGCATTAGCAGAACTATTGTTTATAATTAGCACTTTAGCATTAGTTTTTCTTGAATACCATACTTGTATAGCGCTATAGTTTTAGCAGGACTAACATTAATGTTTAGCGCTTTAGCATTAGCAGAAATAATGTTTAATGTTAAAATTTAGCATTAGCTTCCCATAATTACCATATTAGTTTACTGCTTTAGCATTAGCAGAAATACTGTTTGTAATAAGTGCTTTAGCATTAGCTTCTCCTAATTACTGTGTTGGTGTAGTGATTTAGCATTAGAAATGCTAAATCACTAATCATAAACTACTGTTTAAGATTAGTGCTTTGTGTTAGCATCACTAACTTTTTTGTTAGTTTAAAGCTAATATTCCCATAAGAGCAAAGTGAATTGTTTTTCTCAAAAAAGGGAAGCCAGGGTTAAAAATGTGAGATCCACCAATGTTGTAAACAAGCCATGAGGAAAGGGTTAGAGAAACAATCCCTCCTCTGTCGGGGCTTAAAAAGCATAATCTTGTTTTTCTCTTTAAGAAATCGACTGAGATGTAACACCATGAAGTATAGAAAATGAGCTACAGCTCAGAGTTAACAAAGATTGGCAGCTTCTCCTACTTTTATTTTATTACTCAAAATAGAAACACAACAAATTAAGGACTCTGTGGCTTCTGCAGCTATTGATTGAAGCCACTTCACACATTTTGACACCCTGAAACTGTGACGTTTTAGTTTTTTTTCCCCTTTGATTGTATTTACAGATTATATACGGGGTTGAGTGGAAAGCAGCAGCAGTGGCTCAGTTTGCCCAAATGATTCAGGGGACAAAGAAAAACGCTGCAAGCAAAGAGAGCAAGCTTCGTTTGAAATCAGAATTAAACCAGAACAAAGGCAACCCTGGTTCTGCTTTCCTCCCGCTCTGCTGGTTAGCCTCGTGTTTCCACTTCCACGCCGCTCTTTAAACCCACTCTGTGGATATTTATTCAGCTTACTCTGCACTTCGGTGAAAGGACTGAAATAAATGGCACCATGGACTTCATTTACATGGCGCACTCCTCGTGCTCTTGACCTCTAAAGAGCGCTTTACACTACAAACTATACTCACTCATTGATACAACACTTAGCGCTCCTTTACAGGTGATGCAGCTGGAGGAAACGATGCCTGCAGCTTATTATTTAAAAAAATAAAAAAGCAGAAGTGAGGAATCAAACCCGCGACCTTCAGGATGGCAGACCATTAAACTTCATTTTCATCTGCAGCTGACCAAAATACAAATCACAATTTAATGTACCAGAGGCTCTCAGGAAATCACTTGACCGTATTTTCATAAATGGTCTCCAATTAAGGATGTTAGCCTTTACGTTAGCGCTGATAAAACTCCATCTGCTGAAGGAGGACCAGAGGTGTGAAGAAAGATGTTGTTTTTGTACCAAGATGGCCCAAAAAGCTCCTAAATATCCATGCATTTCTGCAGTGGCAAATATTTTTAACTTTACTATTTGCTCTCCAAATACATTAGCATGAAATAATTAGCATCTACATTTTGAACAATTTGAAGCTTTAAAGAGTTTTTCTGCCTGGTTAATATGAGCTGCAGCTTGTGAAGCTACACAGTCAGAAATTAACATTAATTATATTTTTTTATAAAGCAAAAAGATAGTGGTTAAGTTTTCAAATTAATATTTACACAATGTTATTAATCCATTTATAAATGTCACAGGTTAACACTAAATATGTAATTAATAAACAAAATATTTAGCAAATTATGAATATTTACCAAGAAAACCAACTTTAGCTGCAGACTAAATATTTAAGTTCTAAACTATTTAGCTTCAAACTAAATATTTAGTTAGTTAGCTACACATACTACTAGCTAATATGCTAATACACTTGCCAATAACCAGAAGTGTGCTGTCAAAATAAAAGCATAGTCTTGCGGCCTCTAAATAAACTCCTGCTGGTGGCGAAGAGGCGACATGAGCAACAATTGCAGTAAATCAGAGACGCCACCTGGCTTTTATTTTGACAGTCCACTTCCAGTTATCAGCATGTAAATTAGCATTTTAGCTAAATGTTTAGGTCTGAGCTAAATATTTAGTTTGGAGCTAAACATATAGCATGTTAATTAAATATTTAGTCTAAAACTGTGACATTGAAAGAATAAAATGTTGAAATGAATTCTCGTTTTTTTTTTTCTCTTAAAGCAGAATAAAAAAAAAGAAGTTATTGCTGTAATTTTTGACTTTGTAACTTTACAAATGGTTTGAAAAAAAACAAAACGTTTAAATAGCTCAACACAACAAAAGGTACAAGCTTCTTCAGGAGGTTTTTGTGTCTTTTCCTTCAGTGGTTCTTGGTGCAGCGCCGCCACAGGCGAGGAGGGGAACAGGTTTTTCTAAATGTTTGGTTTGTTTGACTCAGAGTTGAGAGAAAGAGAGCCACAGCAGCTGGCGATGGAACAAATGTTGCCGTTTTGGTTCCCAACCGAACCGAATCCACTGGACTGTCAGGGGTGAAAACGGTCGTAGAATCAGACGTTCTTGTCGAACATCAGTGTTTGATCTCACAAATGTGCTTCTGAAAAAAACCCTTAGATTTACACCTAAACTTTGTAAACGGATTCTTAGAAGAGTTAAGGATGTTTTAGCTTTTATTTCAACAACTGGAGATGAAGAGTGGAAGAACTGCTGGCGTTTGCCTGCAAAGCTGTTACTAAGCCAGGAGAAACCATGAAGTAATCCGTGATCAACGAGCAACAAAGCGATTATTTGTTTCCAAACATTTGCAGCTTTTCTCCCACAGAACATCATGAGGTCAAGTTCCTTTTCCAACCGATTTGCTCCAACGGGGGCAAATCGAACGCTTGACCTCTTGAACTCCCTCAGATGTGGGACGCGTCCAGATCCACGACAACAACGGCCGATTCCACAATCCGTCCCGGAAATAAAGCCGCAGCCTGCTGGAGTTATTTCTGGAGAGGTAGAGAGACAGAGGCTCCGAGTTGTTTCAGAGAGCTGGACAATAACGCCGTGTGTGGGGGTGTGTGTACGTGTGTGTGTGCGGCAGAAATCAGCAGCACACTGAGCCTTTTATAGCTCCTCTCTGTGGTTTTGCTTTTTATTTCCTTCAGCATGTAGCCGTTCACTATGGCGGAGTTTTAGGTCCAGGCTGAGAAAACTAAGAAAATTTAAAAAAAATCAAAGAATAAAGTCATATCTTTATTACTTTACTCTCCAGATATTGACTCTATTCTTGTATTATTTATACTTTATTTTATTTTTTTACTTTAATTTTGTATTTATATTTTTCTATGTTTTGACTCCCATTTGTCCGACTTTAGTCTCATAATGTTACGACTCTTACGATTGGCTGAAACTAAGCAGGTATCTGATTGGCTGCAGATCATTCCTTATTTTTTTAAAAAGTCATGGAAGTCTGAAAATTCACAAACCAGCAGCATTTCGTTCATTCGTTTATTTCAAACTGGTGTTAAAAACAAGTAGCACAAGAGAAAACGTGCATACACAACCAAAAACAAAATATTTGCCTTGCCGTTACTTTTCTGTTCAAAAAAGAATAAGAAGTGAACGACTTTCTCAATTTAGTGAAATATATTCAGTAATTATCAGAAAGGTATAATTAAAGTTTGTAACACAGGAGGACACAGGGAGCCAGAGCAGAACCAAAACCAGGGACAACTGGGAAGTAACAGGAGTAGATGGGAGGAAACCAGCAAGGAGGAACCGAGAATGAAGTGCTTAAAAACTTGGAGGTCGAATGCTGAACAAAGACCTGGGCTGATGAGCTAACGGGTTCCAGGTGAGGAGAGAGAGAGAGGAAGTGACACAGGGGGCGAGGGAGAGCACACTTTAATCTGACTAAATAGCTAAACACAAGAAACACAATAAAAACTAGAGTGACTAGACACATGAGGTAAACGTAACTAGAATCACTGAGAAGGAACCAGTGGTGTTCAGGAAGTAAAAATAAAGTCACGAGAAGTAAAACGGATGCTAACAGTAATGAAATAAAATAAATTTATCCTCTTTAGTTTTCTAGAAATGTATGTCCTTATTGTTTTTATCTGATTGTTTGTTTGTTTTTATCCTTATGGTAAAACATTTTTATGGTAAAATCACTGAATTTATGCGTCTCACTACAGGGGAGAGGCAGTGTAGTGCTCAGCCTCACCTGTGGGGGCGCAGTATCACATACCTGAATGAAGCAGGCATATCATCTTTATACTTGTTTGATTAGACATTTTCTATTTTGATGTTCCGCAGTCTGTGTGGAACCTATATTTATATATTTAGTCTTTCTAATTGGCCACAAATGTGCCGTGAAAATGCAGAGGCAGAAAGTACCGTGATTCACTGATAGGGGGCAGTGCTGAGCCCCGTAGACACAACAAGCAACTGGTGGTCTTCTTCTACGCCTTGAAAAGAATGAAAACTGTGAGGATTTGAGTTTTCTGTGTTTATTTTGGATTCTGTGTCCGTGTTGTGCCGTCTACCCCTTGATTGGCCCCAGCTGTGGTTCGTTCCCCTGATTACCCGCCGTGTATTTAATCCCACCTGCGTCTCTTGTTCCTCGTATCCTTATGGTAAAACATTTTTTATGTTCCAGTCGTCAGATGTCACTGTCTGTAGCTGTTTCCAGTCGCTACCAGTTCTGAGCTCCTCGCCTCGTCTGTGCATTAGTCCTCGTTACACCATCATTTTCTCTACTACTTGGATCCACTGCGTCTGCCTCACCGTCCCACAACCGCAAAACGTGACAAAAACAGTCGAGGAGGACGGAACGAAACCGTTCAAGGCCACTCTTTTTGAAAAAATAGAAGACTTTTTTTTTAAAAAAACAGAATGACGGAGACATTTATGAACGTCATTTAAAATAAAGATAAGATCATACAGAGTTTTAATCAGAAAAGAGACGTCAGCCAAAGAAAACATACACATAATTTAAAAAGATGTGACCTTGCTAAATTCTTTTATCTTTATTGGTATATTGTTGGATGTAGTCAAATTAAAATTTGGCTTCTACATTGGGTTTTGGATTTGTGTCATCGCTGCTGGTCACTGAAGGAACTGAAGTAAAAACAGAAACAATGCAGAACTAATAGGCAGAACCGACAAAACCCAAAAGATCCTGACAATTTTCTGTGTTTATTGGCACTGTTGTAGCTCCATATGCTCCACTGTACTCCTCCTCTGAAACTTAGACGTTTTAATTCTCTCTCTCTCCTTCTCTCTCTCTCTACCTCCCTCCCTCCCTCTCTCTCCCTCTCCCCCCCCCCTCCCCCCCCCGCCCCCCCCCCCCCCCCCCCCCCCCCCCCCCCCCTCCCCCCCCCCCCGCCGCCCCGCGCCTCCCCCCCCCC